>PDGT01000079.1:31094-78231 GCA_003671415.1 Megathymus violae | reverse complement strand
GGGGAGGAGGCGGTGGAGGTGGAAGGGTAGAAATCGGCTGTGTATATGGCGCATTGTACGAATTTTGGTGATATGCGTCTTGGCTGGTGTAATCCTCATGAACTCTAGGTTTGCTTTGATGCACTTTAGAAGAATCATAGTAAGGAGCGTTTTGACCGTAAACTGGATGTGGGCTCTTATTGTGGTCTATGAAATAATTGGGGGTGGCAGAGCCAGATGCGCTGTTGGAGGCATATACATATTGAGAATATGGGGAATATGGTGAATGTGGTCCCTCGCGGGGACTACAATTCTTTTCGGGACTCTTAATCGAAGTAGTGTCCTGGTAGAAGCCGGCACGCACTGTACCATTGATGATAGGGTACGTTATCTTTTGGAAGTCCTCGGTTCTCGGAGAAGCAGGCGAGCGAAGCAATGGCGAATGATGGGACATTTGATGACGAGGAGAGTCGAGATCTTGGCTAAAAGATGATTTCTCAGATACGGAACTACCAGTGCTTGTCCGACGATGTCGAGTTGGATTTACACTCGTTAAGGGACTCTCGCCACCGTCAGCGCTTGGTGTGCCTGGATCGTTAAGAGAATCACACTTGCCCGGCTTAGGGCTTAGTTGTTTAATATTTCGACCGTTTGTCGTCTCAGTCTTTTTTTCTACAGAATCCTCTTCAGTTTTCTTTTTAGTGACAACATTAGGTGTGCTCTTAGGGGCACCAAACGCTTTAAACCAGGCGCTGAGATTGGGAGTAGCTTTCTCTTGACTCGGTTTAGCGACACTGATCGGTTCAGTTTCCACTTCGGCATCCTTTTTATCCGGACTGGTGATTTGAACTTCAGGAAGTTCCTCTGTCGATGTTTGTACTTCTTTCACTACCTTACAGATTTCAACTGGTTTGGAAACCTCCTTGTGGATCTTAGCTTTTTGTTCTTCCTTGTTGCTGAACTTGTGGTCGTCGCCAAGCGTAAACTCGACTGTCGCCAACACTGAGCCCAAACTCAATTTCGGACTGGACTCCTCTCTACTAGAATCTCGCACCTTATTTGCAGGGCCCAGTGGCGCCACTTCTTCAGTTTTTTCAATGTTTTTGTTGGCTATATTCGTCAGTAAATTACCTTTACTCTTTCCCGGTTGAAGACGCTCGGTTGTTCTTTGAATTTCCCGTCTCTTCACCATTCTATTATCTCTTGATGAGTGCCTCTTGCGGGAGGCATCTCTACGGGACAGTAAAGATCTTTCTCCTTGGGATGACTCATCATCAAGCCGGCTACCTTCAAATTCTTCCGTAGAAATTGTTTGAGCTGGACTATCGCTTGGCGAGCTTATGATTAAACCTTTAGGAGTATCATCTAGCCATTTGCTTATATCTTTGACGGCTTGTTCCAGAGCTTCGGAAGCAGATGCATTCTTGGCTGAACTTTTCTTACCTTTCTTGTTTCCTTTCCTTTTCTTTTTCTTCGCAACTACTTCCTCTTCCTCCTCTTCATCCGGTTTTTTTGCCTCTTCATCTTTTTCTGAAGTGTCATTGTCAGAATCATTGAAATCTTTAGACGTCTTTGTGTGAGTCGGTTTCGACCTACGCAGGCCGCTTCGACCAGGGGCGTATATATTGTCCAAAGTGATTTTCTCATTCTTAGCTTTTAACTTTTCGATGGTCTCCTTTAGTTTCTGGTTTTTATCTTTATGAGGAGTATCAATGTTATACTTCTGTTTTTCAATGACAGCCTTCTGTTTAAACTCGATAAGAGATTCCCAGGCATCCTTAGCTGCAGTGCGCCGTCTTTCCTTAATTTTGTCGTATTTGTCTTTTAAGAATTCTGGATCAGAGAGCTGATCTGAGGGCTCTCGGTTGGGAGGCTCCTCGACTGGTTCTGGAGAAGGAGTTGGAGTATGTATAGATGGTAACGGCGAAGCGCTACGACTCCGGTTCGAGCTTTCCAGTGACTCATTAGACACGCTTCGTTTTAGGTCCTCGACAGGAGGTTCAGGAACTTCCTCATGATGTTTACTCTTTTTTTTCTTCTTCTTTTCTCTTTTTCCCTCACCGTCCTTCTTCTCGCGCTTTTTACCATGCTTATGCTTACCAGATTTATGTTCTTTCTTATTCTTGGAATGTTTGCCATGTCGATGACGTCCCTTGTGTTTCTTTTTTCCTTTGCCATCTTTGTGCTTATGAGATTCTTTTGATTTCATTTCTTCTGTTTCTGGGAGATCCTCTTCCATAGGTTCCGGTTCTGGTGTATCTAACTTTCGTTTCTTGGCCTTTTCTTCCTCCTGTTGTACCTGCATTTCTTCTGGGTCTGCTTCTGGTTCTGCTTCTGGTTCAACTTCTGGTTCTACCTCTGGTTCTACTTCTGGCTCAACATTTTGTTCTAGATCCTGTTCTGTATCCTGATGCTCTCCATCCCCTTCTATTTCATCTTGATTCGATACCTTCTTATCTCTATTACGCCTTTCTCGTTCAGATTTTCTCATTCTTGCCAAATCCCCTGAAACTAAGGCCATATAATCTATGTAAATGAAAATAATAATAATATTGTATTCCCACATGAATTAATTCGTTTGAAACACATTTTTTTTTATTTTACAGACATATTGGTATGTTTTTCTATGTTTGAGTCCTTAGGTCTACAATGCAACACTACTTGTAAGTAATGTACGCTCCTAACGACTTCAAAAAGAATAAATTGCATCAAACAACTTTTTAATTAAGTAAAAGGGAAATGGCATATAATTCAAATATTGACTAAATAAATAAAAAATGGGAGAGAAATTGCAAATATTAAAACGCACGCTATTGGCTAGATACAAATATGAAAAAGTCAGAGACGGCGATTTCAAATCAACAAACGTGGAGAGCTTAGTTTTTTTTATAATAACTGGTTTTTACGAGTTGTCATACTGAATGCATAATAACCTAGTAGGTACAACATTTTCTTTCTGTGAGCATAATGAAAATATTTTATAAGGAGCATTTTTATCGTATTTTTGCATATGGAGACTACATCCAAAATAGTTTCATATTTTCTCTAATATTTATAAAATATATATTACGAACTAAATATAAACAGAACATTCTCATCTTATCGCAGTAGCTAGCATTATTACGAAATGCGCCATAATGGCATCGTATAAAAGGGCCAAACAATATCGCAATTTTAAAATGTAAATGAAAATAAATGTTGACTTTTTTATATTGAAAATATTTATTAACAGTAATATATTAACAAATAATTAAAAGAAAAAACTTAAAAATCATACAAACATTATTCCCTATTAAATAACTAATCACAAAAGAGATTGGTTTATATGCCTAATGCATATTTAATACAGGGACAAAGCAATGTCTTATGTCACCCATACGTATGCAAGCTTATGGCACCCATACAATTTCATCTTTGCTAACATTGTTACTTATTTCTTATATAGTTTGTTCATATATTGTAGTTTACACAAAACCCTTTGCTCTGATATAAGACAGCTAATTTTCAACTTCTATTGTGAAATTTCCTTCCGTTTCTAATCGCAAGTCAATGGTCATAATTATGTTTTCAACTTACCAACTGTTTCAATCTTCCTTTTCTTCTTCTGCCGAGGAGGTGACTCGGTGTGTTTTATCTTGTGCTTCCGGGAAGGCGTTGGCAGTTGGTACTCGACGGCGATCTCTTCGTCAGACGATGATGGCCAATGTATGTACTTTTCTGTGAGTCGCTCGAATGCGATCTGTAATTTGTCCACCATTCTTGTGTATTCTGAAAAAGATATGGAACGAGTTTAGATCTACTTGAACTGATAGCTCCACGCGACCAGCTGTCTAGATAGTTAACATGTTAATATTTTCTACTACATATGTAAAGTTAAATAATGGTCAGAAAATGACGAGATCTTTTTTAACTCATTACTATCAGATATGGACATTTGATACGGTTTTCGACTTCTCCACATTAATTTTAAGACCCACCCTGTTTAAAAAAAATCAATTCTTCGAACATCCTTTTTTTGTAAATAAACACCTAGTAATACTTCAATTATTTAAAAGGATTCATTACTCACCATTGTTTTGACCATTATACAGGCGGCAATTATTTACAATTAGCTTGAAGTCTGCCTTAAACATTGTGAAATCAGTGTATATGCCCTTCTCGAGTCGATCTTCCATTGTACGCAGGTCCATGGGTCGACGAATGACCGCGTAATAGTTGGGCGCGTATCGCTCTTCAACCGGATCCACAAATGGCCACGCTTCCCGTTGGTTGGCAAGTTGCTCCAAGACTTTATACATGTCTGTTTGCATATCCTCCTCTGTTTGGCTGAAACTGAAAATAATGTGACAATATTTTAGATGATATATCCAATAGTAAATTGTAAAGTATTGATATAATTGAATGTTACAATAAGCGACAAATATTAGCAATTAAAAAAATGTTAAATTAAAATTTGATATAAAAACTGCAATCAGGAATGTCTGTCGACCTAGTATTAAATGAGCACTGAATTCCGTGGATATTTTATAGCATTTGAAACCAAACTGTTCAAGACTAAAAAGCTTTTCTGAATATTTGTGATAAAAACATTAAACAAAAAAGTAAGTAAAAACAATAAAAAAATATATAAACAGTTGAGCAGTATTGCATCTGGTTATAAGCAATTGGTACATCAAATTGATCTGAAGGTCAATTCTCGTGTTTAAAAAGTTATGGTTGTCATCACAAACTTAACTATCGTAAACGAAACTTAATCTTTAAATCTCATTCAAACGCGTCCTTACAGCTCCGTTTCGTTCATTTCGTAACCGTCTACTTTTCGCTACTTAGTTAAATATTTACAAGAATTGAGCCTCACAATAAGATTTGATAAAATTGTTCACTTACTTCCGAAACATGAAAGCATGTAATTAATGCAATATATAATCAAGGAGTTAGACATTACAAGTATTAATTAAAATAATTGTTACACTTCAAAAATAATATAAGTATAGTCGGTTGTATGAGTATTGTTAAAAGACGTACAAGTACAGTATACAGAATATATTTTTTTATCTATTCTGTAGTATTGGGAAAGGTTAGTTAGGTTAATTAACAGAATTGCAATCTAATTTAAAAGCATCAAGTGCAGAGAAATCTATCATTATGAACGCTTGATTGTTCATACATGATATTATGCTAATAGGATTCATTACAACGTTATTTTTATCGACTAAGCCTGACTTCAAACGTTTCGGTTTCCGTGTCTAGAGCTCCCATGTCCCTGAGGTCAATTTTTTTATCCCTCCCTCTATTTATAAGGAAATATTTTTTTACATTCATATAATTATAACGTATGTATATGTAAATTAAAACTTGTATTTTAAAAATATTACATTTGCATCTGTCTTTAATATTTTGAATCTGAATTCGATATAGAAAAAAAAATTGCATACGGATGTCATGCGTATGAATTAGTTCAAGCTGAATTGTTTAAACAGATTTTGGGACCCGTCACATCTCGATTGCCTAGAGAGTATTTCTAAAAATTTAATGTATATCCAAAGGCCTAATTGAATTGTAGTTCTAAAACCCCTACCAAAGTTAACAAGCGGGACAGATTTATATTGATATCAAGATACATCACAGTAATGAGAGATAATTATATACATATAGAATCCTTAACAGGAATTATAACCCAGGGGTGGAACAGTAGGTCGATAACACGTACAATGATGTAATTCGTAATATCAATTGCGTATTTAACGTAGGTTTTGCCATACGATCATCTATAACCAACAATTACAATATCTAATAAGTATAGATAATGTTAGTAGCTTTGTGCCATATGTTAGTTACCACTACTTATCACCCAAATCAAACCAACTGGTTATGTTAATATCGTTAAACAATTGGTGTTGTTGTGAAACCAATAATGGAATAACGATAGAGGAAGAAAAGAACAAAACGTTACATTTGAGAGGTCTTGATTTTCCGCCTGGTGCTGTTGACGGGTTCATCATTGTCGGGTATGACAATCTGTCCGGTAGCGCTCGCGAGCGAGTTGTTAGTCTTTCGCCCTGGGCGGACGGGCGGGGGTGGTGGAGGAGGCTCCTTCTTCCTCGCAGAAGTCTTCGTTTGCTTTGCTTTCCCCTTCGATGCCTTCGTGGACTTTTGCGGCATTTCTTTCTTGTTTTCCTCCACTATTCTTGGTTCCTTCTCGCTCGCAGAGCTGTCCGATTCTGATGTTGTCGATTTGGAGCGTCTGAAAAACACATGACCACTTTTAAACTCGTGGTTGATGGGTTTGTTTCATGTATGAGGTACTTTATAATATGTTATGAGTTGCGGAATGTTTAGAGTAATGCTGATACTGGCATAAATAAAACATAAAAAAGTGAATGAATATTAAAATGAAATCCAAAATATTGGCATGTATAGACAGATCTAATCCATTAAAGATCATGGATAGATCTGTAGCGATAAGTGTTTGGGAAAATCAAAAAGCACAACCAGCCAAGAATCATGAAATCTCTAATTCTTATTTATAAAATCAAATAAGAAGTTTATGCATGGATTTACATGAGATATTAACACCAAACGTTGAGAAAAAGAAACCATTGGGAATATTCCAAATATCTTATTGAAATATAAGTCCATTGAATCTTTACTACTACTACTACTATTCATAAAAACCAATCACATTCTATTATTTAATCAAAATGACATATTTATGCTAAAATTTATTATTATTTAAAAACACTTGTTGTGAAATTGCTAAATATTATAATAATTTTCGTATGCATAGAAAATATTACGTCTATACCTTCGTTTTATAAGTTAAAAACCGAATCAAAATACGAGTATGTGCTTATAACTATATTGTCAAAGCGGTGTGGATACGACTGTAGGTCATCGCCTGATTGGCGAGCACCATACTATGTGGAACATCCCAAATATCCGAATATGAAGCCGAGAGGCGCGAACTGTCGGCATACCTCTGGGCGTTGGAAGAGGACTCGGGGCCGGCGGGCCNGGCCCGCCACTGCCTCTCCGGTCTTGTAAGTCTGTTCAATACAAAGTTAC
The DNA here is from genome assembly GCA_003671415.1 of Megathymus violae. Classification (NCBI taxonomy): domain Eukaryota; kingdom Metazoa; phylum Arthropoda; class Insecta; order Lepidoptera; family Hesperiidae; genus Megathymus; species Megathymus violae. The sequence goes on along the minus strand of PDGT01000079.1, from coordinate 71,187 downwards.
TGTAAGTAAACGACGTTGGCTGTACCGATCGTTACTTTCGTGACAGATGTTTTATTACCACCTGAATGAGAGTTCTGAAATCTAGTGTTCAAAATTTTATTTTATATTTTAAGTCGTTTCACTACTTCGTTGTATTGTATTGAATTGCAAGAATTTAATTTTTTATACTTTCCATTGGAAATTATCTGCTGACTTTGCTCAAACACATTATCGATGCATGAAGCATTACTTCAAAACATCCAAGATTTGAAGCTAGAAGAAGTAGCGTGTCGGAAGATTCAGATTTTTAATCCTGCCCTTATATTATACATTCTATAAATATATATTTGATAATCTCAGGTAACACTATCTTCAAGCTACATTAATCGCTTCAATTGTTACAGGTACATATGACCCGGAACACAATTATTACCCGAATATATAAATCTTGGATGAGTTTTGTTTACAATGGCCCGTTTATTACTACTAATGACTGACATACTTAAATAATCATATTATTTCAGGTTGATGCTTTCGTATTTCGTACAAATAAACACTTTATATAATAATAATATTACATAATAGTCAACACGCGCCGCTATTTGTGTCGTCATTCGTTATGCACACTAAAAAGGATTAAATACCTTTCCCGCAACGGTGTTCCTGCCCACTCATGATATCGCCAACGATGTGAATAGGCTTTTGTAAGTTGACGAGTTCAACATCTAAGACTTCATCACCACTATCTCGCCATAGGTATCGAATATCATAAAAAGTGATCGTTATAGTGTATACTAGCTCACACTTACAAACGAGAAATCACTTTACAGTATTTATAATTAAGAGAGTCAGTTAATTTATCTTTCGTAAAGTGTATGTTGGTATATACTTTTATTTATTATAAATGCATGTTTTCCTTTGTGGGAGGGAGGAAGGTTTTATGCATGTATAGAAGTATATACCATCATACATTATGCTTGCGGATTGTTGCAAAGTATATTAATACTAATTTAATAACAATTAATATATCCGCAAAGTAACGCCCCATACTATCAACTATAACATTTGAATACGAAATAATATGTTTCTGTGTCGTTTACAGTGAGACCACAAGATTCAGTAACTATTCCAGTTGTATAATATGACCTCTTACACAAGGATCACGATGGATAATAATTTCTTCTAAACAAAGACATTCAGGACAGACAGGACAGACAGACAGGGTTTTCTTAATAAAATTTGTCATCTATGACTTATGTACTCGGGACATAGCTCTGGCACTTGCTGTAGGTGTAGAGCGTTCCAATTTAAATCATGTAGGAAATAAAAATTGAACTGTAAAGAAAATATGGCGAGTTGTATTGAATATTTTACCTATTGAAATTAACAAAACTCTATAAAATTTAAAAAAAACGGAACGTATTGCTCTTAGATAGATTCGCATCTTTTATCTTAATTCCATAATTAAATATCTCACGTTAAGTTTCAAAAACGGTATTATTCAGTAATATCACCTATAATGTAAAATCAAAAAAAATCATCATCGCTTCAATTGTACCAATAGAAAAGACTAAAAAATCTGAGTAACAACGTGAAAGTAGCGAACAAATAACAAGCATTTTCTACTTTTGTTTACGTAATCTAATAATAAAACTAAAAATTAAATATGCCCCATCATCATTCCCGAATGGCTTCACCAATAAAACAACCAGAGAACGTCACAAATTAAACAAAAAACATTAGCCGAAAAGGGGTTACACAGCGGGCGTAAACACGTGCAAGACTTTGACAAACGAAATGGAAACATTTTCAATGACTGGACTACATAACGCGATGGAAAAGTAAAAGTATTTCTTAAACAAATAAAGTAAATCATTTGGACACATTGGAATCTGAAGGTTGACTTCGTATCTAAAGAATACGCAAATGTAAGACCGAAAACTATAACACTCAAAATCATTACCTGAGAAGAATGAATCGAGAATTTGGAAAGAATAGCCAGAGTTTCCAGTCTAGAATAACGAAATGTGCCGTCCAAAAATTCTGACAATTTGATTGATCTTTTTAATATCATCCAGAAGTTGTGACGTGTTCTAAATTTTGCAGTGGATAACATTCACATCAAAAATATATTTCAAATTAATTCATAGCTAGGGGAAAACAAATCAATAATCACAGTCAATGATTACATCATCTTTTCCTGGCCCTCATCCCAATTACTTGGGGTCGGCAGTGTGTCCTTTTCTTCCATACACCTCTATTTTCCGTCATCTCATTGCACAGATCCTTAATCTTCATATCGTCTTCCACACAGTCCATCCACCTCTTCTTCGGTCTTCCCCTTCCTTTATATCCATCCACTTCCAGAATCAGCATTCTTCTCGTCACTTGACATACCTCCCTACGCATTACATCCCCATACCATGATAAACGGGCACCTCTCACTTTTTCCACCATAGGTGCTACTTTCAAGCTTCCTCTAACATACTCATTTCGTACCCTATCCATTTTTGTAACACCACACATCCATCTCAACATTAGCATCTCTGCTGCATGCATCCTTCTTTCCTCCGTTCTCTTCAAAGCATAACCTTTCAATCCATACATAACGACAGGTGTAATGATGGTCTTATAGGTTTTCCCCTTTAAGAGTATCCGGGAGTCGCATATAGTACCCGTGATCTGTCGCCATTTGCCGCCACGGTCTGTATCGCCATCGGTTTGTATTAGGGAGCCGAGGTACTGGAAGTCCGAGCAAACGGGTATAGTCACACCATCTAGTGCAATGGGCACAAAACCAGAAACACCGAAATCGCAAAACATATACTCGGTTTTGGTTCTGCTGATTTTCAAGCTGACCTCAGCTCCATCTTCACCAACAACAACAATGTCGTCGATGAATAGCATACACCAAGATGCCTCATCTTGTATGTCCGATGTCAGAGCATCCATTATTAAGAGGAAGAGAAAAGGGCTTAAAGCCGATCCTTGGTGCAAGCCACTCTCACGTGAGTACAAGATTGTCTGTATATCTCTCCAATCAACTCCACATACTTCCTTGGCACACCTTTCTTTTTAAAAGCCCACCATACAATCTTACGAGGAACTCGGTCGCATGCGTTTTCCAGGTCGACGAACACCTTGTACAAATTTCTATGCACACGTCTGTATTTTTCGCACAAAAGACTAAAAGCAAATGAGACGTCCATCGTTCCTCGACCCGGCATGAAACCGAATTGGTTCCCCGTAATTTCACTCTCTTATCCTTTTCCACGCTTTCATACTATGTGACATAAGCTTTATTCGCCGATAGCTGTCGCAGTCTTGCACGTTCCCCTTATTTTAAAAAGATGAGCACCAGTGTACTGTTGTACCATTCTTCAGGGATTGTCTCTTCATGCTACAACTTATTGAAGCATAAAGCCAGCCACTTATATCGATCCACACTTAACAGCATCCTAACCTCAACTGGTATTTCATCTGGGACCACAGCCCTCCAATTATTCATACCTTGCACCGCAGCTTCCACGTCAAACACACTTACCTCACTAACTAATCCTGCGTTCACTCACACATCCTCAGGCTCACCGTTGGAAGGATTCTCTTCATTCATTAGGTTTCCAAAATACCCTTTCCGTCTTTCTTTTATGTCCTCGTCACGCAATAACACTTTCCCAGATTCGTCTTTTATACATTTAACATGCGTCCTATCTGCTCCACTCTTCTCTCTTTGCTTCGCTATACGGCATAGTTGTTTTTCACCATTTGAAGACTCCCAGCGACCTGTACAAATCGCCCTGGGCCTTAGTTCTTGCAACTGCAACCGCAACTTTCGCTCTTTTCTTGCATCTTTTATACGTGTTTTCTTTTTCTTCTTTCAAGTTATTATCTAGATCTTCACTCTGCGACTCTTTGAATGCATTCTTTTTTTCTTTCAAAGCCTTTTGCACTTCTTCATTCCAGTAACATGTTTCTTTACTTATCGTGTTTTTTCCCTTCGTCACTGCCATAATATCCTTCGCTGTCTCTCTAATACATCCAGCCATCTCCATCCAACGTTAATTCACTGACTTCTCTTGCATGCATGCTATCCATTTCTATCATTTTATCAACCACTCTACTAGTAAATTCACTCACACAATCATGTTTACCTAATAAATTCCATTTTATTTTAGGTAAGGGTCTTGGTTTTTAGCTGTTGGTCTTGACAATGCATTTGACTTCGAGTATCAACAGCCTATGCTGTGTGACTAAATCTTCGCCTGGCAGCACTTTACAGTTTTTGACCCAGTTAATTTTGTTCCTCTTGACGAGAAAATAATCAATCTGGGTCGTGTGGTGGCCACTTTTGTAGGTAACTAAGTGGTCGTCCTTTTTTTGAAACCACGTGTTGATAATAGCCAGGTCGATAAGGCTAAGGCAGTTTGAAGCAACGCTTTCCCTTCTTCGTTGCGATTGCCCCACCTACAGCCTCCGTGCACTCTTTCATAACCATCACTAATTTTTCCCTCATGTCCCTTAAAATCACCACCAACATAAATCTCCTCATTATCAGGGACATTTGTAACCACAGAATCAATCTCCTCCCAAAATTTCTCTTTCATTCCATCATCACTTCCAGTCTGCGGCGAATACACAGTCACTATATTCAGAATTATATTTTCAAACATCACCTTAATAGGCATTACTCGATCACTCACTGTTCTTACCTCTGTTACAGAGGCTTTCAATGAACTGTCAAGTACAACACCAACACTATTTCTTTCTCCATCGCTCCTACAATAGAAAAACTTGTATCCTTCACCAATTTATCTAACTTTCGAACCCTTACATTTTGTTTCCTGCACAGATACCACATTTATCTGTCTTCATTTTAAAACATCTGATAGTTCTCTTCCTCTTCCAGTCATCGTCCCTACATACCAACTCGCAAACTTCAATCTCACTTCCCTCTCGTTCCGGGCTCGCTTCTTACATCGCATCCATACGGACTGATGCGACAACCCTTGTCCATTTCCCACAGGAGCCGGGTGATGCCCCTGCGCGTTGACTGCGGGGTACACCCTAGCCTTGTCGCACTCTTTACTTAGACACACCATATTTAGTTTCGGCTAAAACTTTTTCAGCCGGCCGCCTGCCTGACGCCAACTCAAGTCACCTTGGAATTGCTTTCTTTGGGAATAAGAGGGGAATAATATGTGGGATAGAAATGATGGAATAGGAAAGGGATGCCGCTGCCACCGGATAAAGGAATGTGACAACAGCAGTTAGAGCAGTTGGGGGTCGCGTACCCGTAGTAATTCCACACAGTATAGTATACACAGTATATACTATATACATATACAAAAATAAATTCAAAACAATAAAAAAAATAGTCGTATATTCACTTATTAATTACATTTATATAATATTTAAGATTAAAAAATATAATTACACAGTAACACACATCACCTATCCACTAAAATATACAATACTAGCGGCCGTCCTGACTTCGGTCGGATTCAAGAATTAATTATACACCATCTTACAAAAATAGAATCATTATTGACGACATTAATATATATCTCACGCTCAAATAAAGATAGGACGACCTCACATTATATTGATTCGACAAAACTACAACGGACTGTATCTTGGACATATGTACCTAACGCTTACTTTATTTATTACTAGCAAACTGCCCTCGCTTCGCTTCGGAGAAACTACGCCTTACACTAGGAAATAGTACCTACATTATTTTGAACTAATTTATAACTTTTTTTATTGACGAACTGAGATTAAACGAACTTTAAATATTAAGCGATGCTAACAACAATACATTAATGGAAACCAGAACGAAATCGCTTAAGCCGTTTTAGAGATTAGCGCACACAAACGCACAGACAAACAGACAAAAAATCTAACAATTGTTTCGTGTTCTATTGCGTTAGTAAAGGCCCCTAATAATGTTTTTTTCTCATATATCGGTCATCTACAGAAAGCAATTAGTTAGAATTTTATTATATGTATAGATAAATACGTATATTACAGATCTTCAAGTGGTTTTATTTAACACGTAAATATTTTAACAATATAAACAGACTTCAATTTGAACAAGGCGAATTTCCTAGTTTCATTGCCTATTTTTCATCATTAGGAGTACAAAGGGAAAGTATACTATCATAAAATGAACATAAAAAAATACAAACAAATTGAGAACAGTTCCAGCCTGTCAATGATTTCTGCGTCGATAGCGACTCGGACTGCACATTTTAGTACGACGTCAAATAGATGAAGCTGGTCTTTTGAAGCCCCGGCCCACTAGTGAAAACAATACTCTGTATGAGACCTGACTTGTGTTTTGTAGAGCATTACCAGGTAACTCGCAATAAAATACCTCTTCGCCTTGTGCAGGCCGTCAAGCTTTTGACAATCTAGTTCAGCTTTAACTTCCAGATAAAGGTTTAAACTCAGGTGGTGTTGAATGATTGTAGGCTTCGGTTATAATGCGTTTAATACAGACGATGACTCTAGTCACAACAGCAAAGTTCTTGGAAGCTCTTTCGTAAGTGAGTGCGTAGTGGTCAAGCGTTATACAATTTAAATTATAAGGGGGGGGATTTCGGTTTCCCAAAAACGTTTAAATTTGCACCAATCGCCGTCGATTATTGAAATACAGACGCGAGCGGAGTCACAGACGCATAAGAGATTATGACGTTCCGTTGCGCCGCGACATGCCCCCGGCCTTGAATGCTCCTGCTTCAAAAGTCCTTTACACGTTATCCTCTGGTAGCAGTGGACAAATCTTTGAAGACGCACGCCTAACAACAGCGCCAGAACCCGTTCGAATGTCAGCTACTCTGGAAACGCCTTCTTTGTCCACAATGGTATTGACAATGCGGCCGATCTTCCATTTCAGCGGTGGAAGGTTGTCGTCTTTGATGACAACCATAGTATTAGGTTGCAAGCTGGTCCCGTTTTCCCTCCATTTGCATCTGGTCTGAAGCTCCGAGATGTACTCTTTCGCTCAGCGCGTCCAGAAATGGTGTCGAATCTGTTCTACTCTATGGTACCGGTTGAGTAGCCCCTTAGGTTTGTTACGCATGTCTTGATATACCGGTGATGTTAATGGACGACCTACCAGGAAGTGACCAGGACTAAGAGGAAGGAAATCGTGGGGATCAGCTGACAGTGGGGATAGAGGACGGGAGTTAAGGATGGCTTCAACCTGAGTTAACCGTTCACCGTGGTGAACTCCTCGAACGTCAAATGGGCATCAACTACAACACGTGATAAGTGTGACTTGCATGATTTGACTCCAGCCCCCCATAAACCTCCAAAATGAGCAGCGTAACAAGGGATGAATTTAAATTTGATGGCCTGACTTGCCGCGTACTCAACAATATCAGCTGCACATGTCGTTAGGAATTTTTGTAATTCATTCTTCGCACCTATGAAATTTATGGCATTATCAGAAAAGATTTCATCAGGTTTTCCGCGTCGTGAAATAAATCGCTTAAGAGCTAGAATATACGTTTCAGTGGATAAATCGCTAACCAACTCCAGGTGAACCGCGCGCGTGACGAAACATACAAAAAGGCATATATAGGCCTTGACAGTTCTAGCACCTCTACCTTTCCGATTCAAAATGAGCACCGGTCCCGCGTAGTCAACTCCACAACAACAAAATGGAGAGGTAGGAGTCACACGTTCCTTTGGAAGGTCTCACATGATGGGACTCAAGGTTTTACCCTTCAGTCGCTTGCACACAACGCACTCGTGCACGATTTTTCGCGCGAGGTTCCTTCCACCAATGGGCCACCACCGCTGGCGAAGGTTGTAAAGTAGTGCTTGAGGAGCAACGTGCAGTAATCGTTGGTGCTCGCAACGCACAAGCGCAACTGTGAATGGATGTTTAGAAGAAAGTAACACCGGGTGCCTTTGTTCAAATTCAAAATGTTCGGAGTTACTAATTCGACCGCCGACACGTATCAGATTGTTATCGTCAAGAAACTAATTTAATTTAGAAAGACTAGGTTTATTTCTCAACGATTTATTTTTTGAAATTAAAATAATCTCCTCAGGAAAGGATGCCGATTGCGATAATTGAGCAAACCCCATTTCGGCCCTCTTCAGCTCATCTACAGTAAGCTCACCTATTTGTCTATCTGTTTTACTTTTGCGAGCATTATATATAAAACGGAGTACGTAGGCGAAGACGCGTCTCATACGTTCAAACTGCGAAAACCTAGAAAATGGGAACAATTCTACCCTTTGATCCGTTAACATCACATTTACGGTATTCGATTTGACGTCGGGTAGCTCCTGAGTAAAGGTTAAACTTGAAACTGAACAAGAATCCGTGCAGTCGAAACTGGGATCACGAAGGATAAACGGACCTTCCCACCACAGAGACGACTTAACGAGGTCAGGTAAACCGACCCCGCGCGACACCGAATCAGCTGGGTTGTGACATCCGCTTATGTGACGCCATGGTAACTCCTTCGTGAGCTCGTGGATTTCGGCTACTCGGTTCTGAACAAAAGTTTTAAGTAAACGAGGTAACATCTTTAACCACCCTAAAACGATTGTCGAATCCGTCCAAAACACTACGCTATCAAAGTTACGATTAAGCGAGTTACGTATTTTATTATACAGTCGCGCGCCTAACAATGCGCCACATAATTCGAGTCTAGGAACACTCACTGGTTTCAATGTGGCGACTTTGCCTTTGGAACACAGCAATCTAACGCACGCTGATTCCTTGTTGTCAATGTTTGACACTGTACGAACATATGCGCACGCACCGTAAGCCGTTTGTGATGCATCAGTAAATATATGCAACTCAATGCGTTCGTGATCGTTCTTGATCACACAGCGCGGGATTCGCAAATGGTTCATCTCCGACAGACCTGTAACAAACCGGTTCCAAGAACACATGACGTCATGAGGCAATACGTCGTCCCAACCTATTCCTAATAACCAAGTTTGTTGCAATATTACCTTAGCGATCATTATAGTAGGGCTAAGTAGACCGAAGGGGTCGAATATTTGTGAGACGTGAGACATTATCACGCGTTTTGTAATTTCCTTCACATTCCCTATTTTAGATTGCGTGCTATAATGAAATTCGTCGGTTATATTGTTCCAACCGATACCTAGTGTTTTACAATGGTTATTTTCGTCTATATTTAAGGGCTTGATATCATCAAACAATTTTAAAGGAAATTTATTACATTTAAAATTAAAGCTCCACTTGCGTAATACAAAACAACCTGACTGCAATGTATGGAACGTTTTTTCGCATAATTCAAGAAGTGTAGCTTTATCGTCGTGACCAGTGATCATATCGTCCACGTAAAAGTCCTCGCATATTATTCGCTTAATGTCAGAGTCCGTTCAATGAGAAGCTGTTTCCTTTAGGCATCTGACAGCCATAAAGGCTGCTGCGGCAGTCCCATATACAATACGGTTGTGTCTGTAAATGCCTATAGGTTGAATCGGTTCATCACGCCAGAGAATGAGCTGTAAGTTACGCTGATTTTCGGCGACTTCAACCTGCCGATACATTTTTTCAACGTCTGCACAAGCTACGTACTTGTGCAGCCGAAACCGCAATAAAATGGCCAGTAGGTCACCTTGAATAGGAGGGCCTACAAGTTGGATGTCGTTGAGAGACACTCCAGTCGACGAGGTAGCACTGGCATCGAACACCACGCGTAGATTAGTGGTGCTGCTGTGCTCGCGAAAGACGCCGTGATGCGGCATGAAGAAATTAGGTATCGCATATGATTCTATGCCAGTCATGTGTCCTAAGTCTACATATTCATGCATAAAATCTGAATATAGCGCTTTGTATTCTGGTTGACGTTGCAAACGCTTCTCTAACGATAGAAACCTGTTTAGTGCTTGAGGATATGTCTCACCTAAATTCTGTGCTGTAGATTTGAGAGGAAGCTGGATGCAAAACCTTCCATCACTATTGCGCGTAGTAGTTGCGACGAAATGGTTTTCACATTGTAGCTCCTCTGTGCGTGTATTACAAGGTGTAGACAAGTCCTCAAGCTCCCAAAACCTTCGTAGTTGCTTTTCTAATGTTAGAGAAAAGTTACATCGAAAGGGGCCCATCCCGCGCGTCATATTTATGGGACCCAAAATGTTCCAACCTAAATGCGTGTTTTGTAGGTATGGACCATATAAACGTATTTTCCCCCCGCATAATAAATCCCAAAATATGTCTGCGCCTAATAGTATATCAATATTTTGGGGTTCATGAAAATTGGGGTCAGCTAATTGTATGTTGTCGGGGATCTTAAACTGCTCGTGTCGTTTGGGTACAGCTGGCAACGTAGATGTAATATATGGCAAGACAAAAACATTGAATTTGCTTAGTGTAGGAATTAAAACGCGATTTGAATTTAATATTGCAAGTTTGCGCGGACTGCGTAATTGAATTACCTACACCTCTGATTTCATGAGTGGACTATGGTTATAATTCCTAATACAGCGCATAATGATTGTGTAATAATGCATCTTTCGCTCCCCGAGTCAAGCAGCGCGTGCGCTAGTTGATATTTGTTTTCTGCGTTCATTACTTCCACTAATGCCGTTGATAATAATACGGATTGCGTAGAAAGATCGTGAGTGCACAAATCATTCGTCTGACATATGTTGCGCGTGCCGGGCTCGACGCGCGACTGATGCCGGTGGCGGGACGCATGCATAGCCAGGACCGGTTTGTTATTGTCGTCGTTGAGCGTATCGTTCCTAACTTCACTGTCATTGTAAATAAGCGAATTATGCTTCTTATTACATTTTCTACACGGTCCGAACCTACATTCGCTCACATTGTGTCCGGATCGTAAACAGTTCTCGCATAGATTATTGTTTTTTACAAATTTGAGTTTATTTACCACGTTTACATTAAGAAATTCCTGACATCCATATAGTCGATGGTTCGAGGTGCAAAGTATACAACCTTTTACGTGAGTGTGCGCGGTGTGCTTCTTGTTAGTGGAAACATTGCAGTGAAACTTTGACGAGTTTGCGACTAGTTTTTTAGTGGCGTTGTTGTGGCTATGAGACACTAGCAATGTTTCCAGCATGTCGGCCCGGTCTCTAAGAAAAGTCAATAAATCGTCTACCTTCAGATTTGACTTGGAATCTCCAGTTTGTCGTAGTGCCGTAATTTTATGTTGTTCCCATTCGCGTTCTGTGACTTTGTCTAATTTGGTAACAACAATATAAATAACTAGCGTATCCCAATGCTGTTCTGGTTCGCCTAGGAGTTTAAGTGTGCGTAATTTTTTTAAAATATTATCTACTAGATTTCTTATTGATTCTGGAGATCTCTTTGTCAAAGCTTGAATATTAAAGAGCGACTTCACGTGATTATGTACCAACAATCTACTGTTATTGTACCGGGTGAGCAGTAACTCCCACGCTACCGCGTAATTATCGGCAGAAAATTCAAGCGAGTCGATTACCAACGCTGCACTACCTTTTAATGATGATTTTAAATAGTGAAATTTCTGGATTGCTGAAATGTTAGTGGCGTTATGTATAAGCGACTGAAACGTATCCCTAAATTCCAACCAGTGCTCATGTGAACCATCAAAAGTAGGTACAGAAATAGTAGGCAGTTTTACGCTATCCGTAGGGACATTTTGGAGTTAGAAGAGACTCCCCCACACTGAAGCAAATATTCTGCGCGCGCTAAAGTGTCATAGTAGGTAGATTCGAACAATTCACGCTGCGATAACTGCTCCTCAAGATTTACTTCTAACGCTAATTCTTCGAGCTGTGATTGTATTTCGTTACATTCATTAAAAAGATTTGTGGCAGCTCGTATACGTAATTTCAAATCTATTCGCATTTGATTCGACAAAATTTCGTCGACGTGGAATGTATTTATATGTTTAATAAATCTAGTTAGGCGACCCTTGACAGTGGACCGTTTTTTGATTAAATTTGAAATTAATTTGTTCGTGTTTTCGTCATCTGTAACTGTAGTTTGGTACGGGGATTTTGATCTAGCCATACTATCAGTGCTCATTTTGGGAAGTTTAGTGAATGGTGGAGTGCTTACGATTTAAACTGCTCGCTAATGCTGGCAACGGCACTTTGCTTTTGCAGAAAACGTATCAGCAACTCCTTGCGCCTCGTTCACTAGAACGTAAAGTTTCCACGGGATTAAAACAAGCACGGAAGGGTTTCGTGGATAGGATAGATCGGTTGGCCGTACCGTTTCTTCGTTGCTACGATGTCCGTTGAAATCTTCAACACCCTGCGCCTCTGAGTTCGTGCAGAGATTTTTCGTACGCTGGCTCGGCGTTGGTTCGGCTCTGAAGTTCCAAATTATGTTTCGGCAGGCACGGGGTTCTCAGGTGGTGTTGAATGATTGTAGGCTTCGGTTATAATGCGTTTAATACAGACGATGACTCTAGTTACAACAGCAAAGTTCTTGGAAGCTCTTTCGTAAGTGAGTGCGTAGAGGTCAAGCGTTATACAATTTAAATTATAAGGGGGGGATTTCGGTTTCCCAAAAACGTTTAAATTTGCACCAATCGCCGTCGATTATTGAAATACAGACGTGAGCGGAGTCACAGACGCGTAAGAGATTATGACGTTCCGTTGCGCCGCGACAGCCGATATAGCAATTAATTTAAGCTTTCAACTTCCAGAATCCCGATACCTTTGCTAACGATGAGCAGTATTCCTTAGAACTGAGACACCATGACAAATGAAGCCTTCTCAGCGATAAACGCGCAAACTTATGTTTTTTTGGGCTTGAATTCGATTAGATTAGGCACAAGTTTGATTCTACTAATATATGAAGAATGAACAGCGTAGGAGATACAACAGACCGTTGAAGAAAGCCAGCATTAATAAGATTCATGTCTAATCAGTAACCATCAACTACGAGTTTAATATGCCGTGATCGTAATATGGAAGATTCACGAGAAGGGTCCTGGTTCAAAACCAGTCGAAAGCTGGATATCGATAAATCCAGACTGATTGTCAATGTCTCAGCCCAACGGTAAGTGAAGGAAGCTAGAAAGTCATCAGCCGACCGACCTTGACAGAAACCGTATTGGCGATCGCTAATCGGCGATCCTCCATATCCCCAAGAACTCGATCAACTTAGAAAACAGGACGGTTATCGTAATGGACCTGTAATTGACCGGATCACTAAGGTCGCCTTTTTTGGAGGTTGGATGAACGTGGGCAAACATTCATGAAGACGGTACTATACTAGTGTCACAGCATAGCGAGAATAAGCGCGTTAAGACCGGAGTTACTTTGGGAGCGCACGTCTTCAACACTTTTGCTGGAATGCCATCCAAACTAACTCGATTTCCTGATGTCGAGAAACTGTTTGAGAGAGATTGTTTGACATATTTTTGTCTAAAAATTATATCATTTATGGAGCTCTCACACCGCATGATGTTCGATGGTGAGATCCAACTGTAGACTAGAGTAGAGTTGGGAGGCAAATTGATACCGAAATGTTCAGCTTTTTATCCTTCGTATGAACCGTGGAGCCAACCAAGGAGTATAACATCAAAGTGTTTTTGGAGATATTTTAATATAAAAATAACGAAAGGTGAATCCAAGTGAAAACAATATTACGCACATTTTTGTTTTTAATTTCTGAAATTTTTGAGATCTACTGCTAACAAAGACTAACCATACAAAAATACGGCTCAATTTATACTGTTATTTTTTCCAAAGAACTGTAATTTATAATCGAATAACTCTTCAACCATCTATTAAAGACCTGTAGTTAACAGAATAATATGTCAATGTACGCATTAACATAGTTAAAACTTTTTCACTAATGCGTCGAAGACACTCGTATTAAGGCATTAATAGAGCGAGAAATTGAATGTGGGCAAGATGTTATAGTCCGTCGTGGTATAAGTTACAAATGCAATACGCAAAAAAAATCAGTATTCCTCATGAGGAATCTATGGAGTTTCCTTGTTTCGCATCTAAGGAATTACAGAGTTATTTAAAGACAAAGTCAAATATGATGTCCAGGGATACCGTCGGCACAGCCGTTTTTATTTCAGTATGCATTCCAGCTGGTCTTTCGCTTCTTTTATGCCCGACAAAGCAACAATGTCCACGGTGACCATTTACCACCAAGTGGCCCCTCTGCGCGTTTGCCAAATACGTCGTAGAATTCTTGGATTTTTTCAAATGAGCCGTCAAAAATTTCCACGATATTTTTTTTATGTGAAATTCAAATGTGCACTTTGGGTTCAATACATACCTTCGACTTCCAATTATTGAGAGAACACTCTGCTTGTCGGTAGGTCACTAGGACTGTGTTTTAAAAATATTTTTTTCCAATATAGACTTTAACCAAAAATAAGATAGACTTGATATTTACAACGCGTATATGAAATCAGAACAATTTATAGTATATCTAGTTATGACGTGGGAAAAATATATCTGGTACCACAAAACCTAATGTAAAATGTTATATACTAAAAATGTATGAAATATACCTCAGGAGATTCCGGCGCTTAGCTCGGATTTCGCGCGCGTTGTTTTGGTCCTCTTGGGTGGTTTCCTCTGTCGCGTCATGTACGCTGGCCTTCTCCTCGTCCCTCTGTTTGATCTTCTGAAGCACGCGGCTCGACGTGCGACGAGGAGCTACCTCTAATAACCTGCTCGGAATTCAACCTATGCTTTATTAAACGCCTTTTACAAATAATCAAACAAAATGACCTACAAGAGCTGACGTTTCAATCGAGGCGATCGCTCGGCCATTTTTAGACTTAAATATTAAATTCAACTTAATTGGCACATACATGATTTTATAATAATATAATACTGTTACACATTAAGTAATGAAAAAGGAAAATTACAGTAAACAAAAATATACAACAGCACGTATTAGTTACCGAGTATATACGATGGACGTAACTTTAATGCTGTGTCGCTACTTTTTTACCGAACGTTAAGGTCATACTAATGAAAACTAAATCAAATACTAACAAACACACCGGTAACTGTCACAACTCAAAACGAGAATAATGAACTTTAAAATTACAATGAAAGGGCAATTTCGAGTGTCGCGAACAGCACCAGAATTTTCTCTGGATTCCGACTAATAAACAACGCTCGGATAAAACCAGCTAATCGATATTACTTGTTTTAATGAAATGAAATATTAAAATTGAAGCTAATTGGTGAAAATTACACATTTTTTAAAAATATAAAAATATGTTCTGCATAATTTGGAAAGAATAATAAAAGTATCACTAATTCTCCGTATGAAGATTTAACTGCCGATCAAGAACAGAGAACATTTTACGTTTTTTTTTTGATAATCATAATGTATTGTTTATAACTTTATTATTATAATTCATGTGCACGACGTGATGAAAACAAAGCGAAGTATCCCTCTCATCCACAAATCAATAATTATATGTTTTAATATAAAATCAACGTAAAAAAATGTATACTACAAGAATATTATTACGTAGTTCCCATTTGTGTACTTCGGCGGCGCGCAATTTAATAATTCCCCTCCCCCCGTTAAGGTTTAAGTGTATCAATACTTTTATTTTTAGAATTGTTTAATCCGATTAATCAATTATCTTCTTGTGGTGAAAGGAGCCTTGTTATCCCGGGTACAGCAAAGGAATAAAGAGCGCATTACAGGTATTAAGAAGGAGGCAATGCTGTACTCGATTATCTTCACATATTGAATCTATTATTTTCCTTTTATGCCAAATAAACAACAAAATGAAGTCAGACTTATTTCAAAAAGAAAATCGTTCAACACGTATCGATACAATACTTAGCTAATGAATCGCATGTTATAATGTAAGAGAATAAGTTGAAATATTAACAATAATATTTGTATCACTACAAATATACGGCTTCGCGTGCGCAGCTTTGCTTGAAAGCCACCATCACCAAACACCAAAAGACAAAATTTACCGCCAAAGCAGACAAACAGAATCATTGGAAAAAGTTGTCGACTCGAGCAAAAAAATTACTCGTATCAATGTCAAAACATATGGCATGGCACTTCGCCAAAGGACATGCTAAATAAACATTTAAAGTACCTTTTCATACACTTAGGCATCCTGTATGTCCGGCGGAAAACATGAAGCTCGAATCAACTAATCCGCGTTTAAAACACTAACTAATGCCTTTGCGCTTCTTCGTCAAGTGCTAAGAAGAGGCAGTCAAAAATAAATCAATCAAACGTCAATGAAAATATTAACAGCACTTTTTGAAATCATACGTCTCAACAAACTTCTTGTGTATCAAATGAAATTTCGGACACGGGTCTCTGTGTCGTTTTTTTCTTGATCACGTACAAACAGATTTATAGTTCATCAAATTCAAAAATCTTATTGTGAAAAATCTTCAAAAAAACTGTCGCTCGTGCAAAACAATAAAAAAATGCTCTCGCACATTGTTAAAGTCACCATTACAACATATGGACGAATTACTTGTTCATGGCTGCTCAATTGATAGATATTAACAAGCGTAATAATTTACTCGTCTCCGTATTATATATGAATATCAAATGCAAACGGGACGACTCATCCTTTAAGTTGTGGATTTCAAACTTTAATTAATTTCGCCAGCTTTATATCAAACTGAACTCCGACCGAACGACCAACCAAGACGAAAGCACAGCGTGACTAACCAGCGCTTGCAGGGTATACTGATTGCAAGGGTGTAAGGGGTGAAGGGATTACACAGGTTTTATTTTGTATGTTTAGTATTGAAGTATTTTGTTGCCCAGTATTAATATCGACATTCAGCCACCCACGTGACAACCGCCTGTAGATCGCTCTATTATCAACAACGTCTAAAATGAAATATTGAACTTCATTATAGATAATTTGACAAATTGGCATTAAAAGTTATATCTGTAAAAAGAAATTTCCTCGAATTACACAGCTTCATACTTATATAAATCTCAAAAATATCAATGAGTTATATACAATTAATTTTATCGTCAACTAGATAATTATACAATAATTATTATATAATAATCAACGCACGACGCGATTTACGTAGTCATAAGTTATGCGCGCAGCAAAGGATTGGAATAGTTTTCCCGCGTCGGCGTTCCCCCTACTTATGATATGGGAGTCATTAAGAAAGTGAACATTTATAAGCTAGTGCGTTCAACATCTTAAACTTTATCACCATACCATCTGGTGGGATTGTTGTGAAGCACTAACTTTTTTTGTTATGCAAATTAATAATTACATTAAACTGCCTTTTGCTTCAACTTATTAATTCGGTTATTAATCAGTTTAATGGGCATGAAGTACCATTTACACATATTGTTTCTACATATTTACAGTTACAAGCAACAAAATACTTAACATGTTATTTGTGAGTCACACGCAATACATCCCAGTAACAATCTAACTCAAATCTAACTCGAATTCAGTATTGATACAAAACGATGCAAGGACCAACTTGTGTCATTAAAATGTTAAACCTAGACGAGCCGCAACTTCTCATAACTGGTAAAGTTTATTTCTTGGTTTTACACACGAAACATTGATTAACACTATACTGAAGGTTTACCCAAACGATTTTAGTTTATTAAAATTAATAAATTCGACGCATCAAAAATAAATAGTACAATCGCATCTGCTCTTTTAGGTAGTTCTCTAGCTTTAAAATTATGAATTTCTCATGACAATCATCATTTGATTGCCGCAACAATCAACAGCAGTTAAGTTAGTTATGTTACATGACCAATTAACTACCATATTTATATTAACATAAAAGTACTAAATATTTGTGCATAATATGCGGTGTTCGAAAAAATCCGATCCCCACAATAAATCAAAAAAAGGAAGGTTGCTGTTTTCATTAAATTACTAGTAAACTGCCCTCGCTTCGCTTCGGAAAAACTACAACTTACGCTAAGAAATAGTACCTACATTATTATAAATTAATTTATATATTTTTTAATTTAGGGACGGATTGCTATAAAAAAAAACTTTAAGTATTAAGTGATGCTTACTACAATACAGAAATGAAAACCAGAACGTAATCTATTAAGCCGTTTTTATGATTAGCGCGAACAAACGCACAGACAAAAATTGTAACAACGGCCGCTAATAATAGTTTTTCTCATATATTGTTCATGTACAGAAAGCGATCTCTGTCTACAATGGCTTAGACTATACGTTATCTTTCAGTCAGTTGGCGAGAACCTAATCGTTTATTGAATCGACTTGTCAATATAACTATCACATTTTTTTCATTGAGATTTTCGTACAAAAATTGCGATATACCCGGAAGATTTCCAAAAAAAAAAAACATCCATACAAACTTTGTCAACTACAATTATGCAGACGACAAGACAGACTCCGCCAAAATTTTCATACATGCGGCAATTAATTTTTATCTATAGATAGATAAACAAACATTATTAAAAGATAGTCAAATATTCCCAAAAAGTATACGTAGGATAGGAAGTGGAGACCGCTCTTAAACTATCAAACGAGCCACCTACTGGCAAGTGGTCACTGCCACCTAACAGAGTAACTAATGTCACTATAGCTTCGCCAACCGATAATGTAACGGCGAACCCGCCTTTACGTACACATTGACTGGCCCGGATAGGTAAATAACTCTCTTTAATCAGTCTCTTTAAAAATCCCAACAACCTTAATGGCTGTTAGTGATCGGTTACTTATGATTCAGTTAACTGAAAGTCCAGGTGACATGGTTCATTGTTACTAACAGACATATAATTTATATATATTTTAACACGTGAAGAAAAAACTTTGCATCCCTTTTTCTGGTCAGTTATTTTCTTTATTTTTTATGTGTCTTAACGAAGTTTAGTGTTACAAATAAAAATTTATGAAAAATTTGTTTTCAAAACTAAACTATCTGTTTATATAAATACATAATAGTTCAGTACATTTTAATTCTCTGTTTATCAACTGATTTCCTTTTCTTTGTAGCTATTTATATATAAGATACTAAACCACTAATATACTAATATATAGAAAACATTTCACATAGAAAAAAAATTTTTTTTATTATAACTTAAAGATGTAACAATATCTTTTATTAACATAAAAACTCAATGCATGATTCAAAACAATTACATTCTGTATATTGTTGGACAACCATTGCGAAAAAGTACAACATACTTCTCAAACATTTCTGAACATTGTGGATACATATATTATATACTAATTTTATTGAAATCCTAGAAACCATGTTTTGCTTACAGAAATCAATATTAAAGTAAAAAGTAAATGCACTTGAATCAATTTTTACTATTTTTATCAGGGGCTTCATCATATTTTTATGTTTATCCTATGGACCTAAACATTCCTAGTAATTATTACATCTGTTTTTTTTCTTTTATGTTAAAAACCGACAAACTAGCATACGAGCCACCTGGTGGTGGTAAGTCACCGTCACCTATGGACATCAACAAGATCAAAGGTAGCACTGATGTATTGTCAGCCAGGAAATTAGAAGAAGGTAAGAATGTCCTGGCTCTCAAGCCTCCAGCTGGAACACGACGAGTCGATTGGTAGCTGACTCAAGCAGGAGGGTGGTAGCGAGCCAGGCAGGCTTGACGGAAATATAATAATACCACTAATAATATTAATGACTTAATAATAAAACTGATAATATAATCCTTAAGTGAAGCCCTACCACCAAGCAGGCTGGCTTTTGTCCCTCTTACAACACCCTTTTCTACCAGCATAGGATTGGAATACTCCCCGTATTCTAGGCTGCCCCAATATGGGTAATGGTTTATTGATAAACACTTACTTCCTTTTACAAATTACTTAAGACATTCAGGGTTTTGCCTGATTAATGGAATGAAAGTGAGAATGATTGTATTTATAAAGGTACCTAATTAAGATTATATTCACACAATAAATTTGTGTAAGTAACCTTGTTAGGGAGACTTAGCTCCACTGCTTACATTAAGTGTGCTAAAACTATATCAAAGTAAAAACCACTTATAGATACAAAATGTCATAGTAAACAAATGGATATTTAAAAGCAATTTTGGTTTTAAAGTAACTCATTTTTTTTATTATTTAATGACAAATCCATAGCCATGTATGCTGGAAGGTTAAGTTTAGTATATGTTTTTTTACATAAAATAAGTTAATGCTTGACAACAATCCAAAATGATGCTAAGTGGGGATGAAGTCTAACTTATAATTGGCTATTTGGGTCCCAGGTTCAATCACCAGCTGGTGCAGCCGTTTTTGTGGCAAATTAATATTGAGCTATCTTGTATTTAAGTATGGCCATGGCACCAGCAATATTTTTGGAATAGTTTGTTTTTGCATTTTATTAAGTGTAGAATGAAATATTAAATCTTGCTAATTAAAGTCACTAATGATTAATAAATGATAGTTGGACCAAAAATTTTGAGTGCAAGAAATCACAAATTGAATTATATGTTTTATTATTTCTATTTTAATAATAAGTTGTAATTCCCTTAAATTCAATGACATGAGGAAGTCCATATCACATATTTTTTTACATCTAATGTAGCCAAATCTTTACTGTAAGTTTTTGCTCTTACACTTCTGCATTAACATATGTAAGTATAAAATTTGATATCAAAAATAAATCATAACATCAAATTAAAAATTGTTTAAATATGCACTTCAAAACATGTCAAAATGTATATGTTTTCATAATATGCTATGAAAGGTATGAGTAGTATATCAGCTCATACTTGCCCTGCATAGAGAATATTTCTGTAACTTATATATTCTAAGGGAAAAGTAATGTCTACCAGTATGGTAGTTAATAAATACCTTTTTCGTTGCAAGCGCTCCTTCTCCTGAAACAGCCTTGGTATTTCTGGCAAGAAGTTTATTGAGAGTGAACGGTACAGCTCTTTTTCTGCCTTGCTTGTAGCTTCCCGGAACTTCTCTGTCAAGTTTGTCCAATCTTCTTCAGTGAAGCATACGACTTGCCATACTCTTTCTGTGTTGTTATCTTGAAGATAGTCATCCCCATAAAACCAACTTCGCCTCCTATTACTTTTCTTTTTCTTACTTTTACCCGGCTTTTTTATGTCCTCGCGATATAATCTTGTCCCATAAAAATACCAATATGCTGAATCATTATCATCCCAGCTGCAATTTAAGACCATATTGTATACATCCACAATATTTTATGGGAATATTTTTATAAACCAAATTATTATGATTAATATGACCCTTACCCTAGCGGTTCTACTCTGAGGCTCTCAGCCTCCAGATTTTTAAATAAATCAAAAACATCTTCAGCATCCAAACGGAAATCACATAATGCATACAATATCTCAACCTTAGTGCGAAGTGGTAGGAATTGGAAATCAATATCAGTGTTAAATGGATTGTACCGGCCAGTGTTTTGACATTTTTTTCGGAAGAGACGCCTCAAATACATCTGTAAATTAACGTTCTTTTGATAAATAAATATTCCTCTTGATGTTAAGATCAATATATTAATCTCCCAGGTTGATGTATCCTTACCTGATAATTAAACGCCGAGATGTCATTGTACCCTAAGGAACCTTTCAGGAGGCGCACGATCAGCTCTGTTAACATAGATTTCCCGGAATGGTCGGATCCATCTGTTAACAGAGCCTCTTCCAATTCCTACAATATTCGTAATCATTAAAGCATATTTTACAATCATGAAGCCGTTTAAATTTATATATTGCAAAAATCAACATTATTTTCAGTCGCAACTATAGATAAGCAGGTACTTACTTCGATGTCAAAATCCAGAAGATTGAATGCAGTCCTGAATAGGGAACAAAAGTATGCGATGCTGGGTACTTCCCACCATGATTGAATATCCAAAAACTGTGAGAAATTCATTCAGACATCACTTTTTCTGGTGCCGTCCCGGAAAAATACACTCACTGATATGCCGTAATAGCGAAACTCACCGAAATACCTATATAAGATGGAAACATAACCTACAACGCCTGGTTATCGATATTACATGTATAACTAACTCAAAATAATGTTTTTTTTTGCGTCTGCCCCAAATTTGCGATGTTTTAATCATCAAAATCTACTTTTCTTTTACGTTTTATGTTAAAGACACGAATATGCGTTGTGTATTAGGACACAAACGCCATAACAGTTTACAGTCGAACAAGAATGTCACTCACAACGCCTACATTTACTCAAAGTATTTGTAATGTTAATCCAAAATTAAATTAATTTTATTTTATTGTATAATATTTTATTAATTTCAAAAAAAAACTTAGATATATCATTCTCACGTTTAAAAGTGAAAGAGATATGAAACGACTACACTTTCAACGGAAGTTAGTTCAGCCATAGCTTCGGATTTTTTGTTTTTATTTGTGCCTCGCTTCCTCTATTTATAAATAGCTATAGTACGAAAGAATCTACTTGAAACGTATTTTGTTTTACATTGATGTCAAATTTTATTATAAGAATCGTAAGAAAATTATATAATCTATGACTGGTTTCATATATAAGTAAGACTTAATAAAGATAAATAATAATTTCTGTATGTTGCATAAAGATTAATTTTAATCATGATTATTGTGGATATAAGATAAATGGAATCTATGTAGGTACGAAACCTTACAATAAATAATCTAACATCCAAAGGTATAATTTGCATTTTGACAACTCCATATATATTATAACCTAATTACAAAACATATAAAAACTATATTTGATGTTTATTACTTCTTATTATGACATAATAAGGAAATATACTAAAAACCTATCTCGTCTTTTGTTTTGTGACTTCCCGAGACCACTAGTTTGGTGGCTTATATTAACTGTAATCAATGAGTATTACTACACTAGACTGAGTGGCTACTATAGTCTGAAATATTATTATAAATTGTGTAATATCCATTTGATTTAATAAAATATTATTCATGAAGTTACCCGATTTAACTCTTTCGATATGTCTGAACAAATTTCGTATTAATGGTAACGCTTGTGATGAAACTTTTCCAGGAATGTTAAACAGTTTTTTAACTTTATTTACAATCATATGAATTATAAATTTTCCTTTTCCTTATAACGACGACGTATACGTGTTATAGTTAGCTCACCACAACATAAAATATCACATTGATGCAGTCCCTTGAATATTGAAAGTGAATTCTAATTGTATTTGTAATAAGTATTATTCCTAATAAAAGTGAGCGATTTTCTTGGTACTAACTATTATTATTTAGAGGTATAAATTTCCATAAAGCAACCCTATATGCGTAGGACGCCGGGTGGGGTGGGAGGCTGCGGCAATGTTTCCTAGAAACGGGATACTCCCCCGTCCCATTTAAATCGGGAATCAATGCATGACCCAATTTTTGAATGCATTTAGTACAGAGTTTAAGCCTTAATTATGTCTAAAAATTGATAGATATAATATAATTTTTGGATACCTACAACGATTCAGATAGTCTTATAATACTGAATATAATAAGATAAGAGAAGATTAACGTATGAAACAATGAAATAATCTGCGTACATTACAATAATACCAGAATGAAAAACCTATTCAAATAGCTACTAGTTAGTATTTTAAAATGAGTAGATTCCCCTTATGTTTAACTCAGTATAAAATATGAATAATTCTCTAAATGAACAATTATTTCTGAAAATATACACGAATTGCTAAATAAAATCAATAATCATGTCATTAATTAATTACCTGAGTCGGCTACTACGAAATCTTAACCATAGTTGTTTAGACTGGATACAGGACCTTGCACCAGCGATAACATATATTTTAATACATCTTTCTTTCGATTAACGAATTTATTCAAAATTCTAATAATAAAATTAAAACTACGTGGAATTTTATTAATAATGAGACCGGAATGAATAAATTACGCGACCTAAAATATGAGTTGGTGATAAATAACATTAAAATCACATCTGATAAAGAGGTAGCAGCAGCTTTTGAAAATTTCTTTAAAAATATTCCTGTTACGTTGACTAATTCGCTAACTTCATCGCCGGACGAAGCTTTTAATTTATTAAGAAAATATGTTACTGAATGTAGTATTTTATTTGAATTTAAACATACTACAGCATTAGAAGTAGTTAAAACTTTTCGGTCACTAAATGTTAAAAATACTGGTGACCTATGGGGAATATCAGTTAAAATTATAAATAATGTAATAGATGTCATACAACTTAAGTCAACCTTACACTAATCTTTAATAAGTGTGTTGACTTAGGTACTTTTCCGGATCTAATGAAACACTGTAAAATCATTCCGCTTTTTAAATCTGGTGATAAATCAGATTGTAATAATTACAGACCAATTTCTATTTTACCTACACTTAGTAAAGTTTTTGAAAAGATTTTACTAAATCAAATGCTTGAACATTTCAACAGAAATGACTTACTTCACCATGATCAATACGGCTTCACTAAAGGTCGTAGTACAACTGATGCAGGTGCTAGGCTTCTTAAACACATATTCGAGGCCTGGGAGGTATCACAGAATGCTATAGGTGTTTTTTGCGATCTGTCCAAAGCATTTGATTGTGTTGAACACGAATCGTTACTTCTTAAGCTTAATCACTATGGCATCAAGTACAATGCTCTCAATTTGATTGCGTCCTATTTGAAGGGTAGGGTTCAATGTGTTAGTGTAAATGATACCAAATCATCGGGATCGTCTATTCATCGGGTTTTCCACAGGGCTCTATTCTAGATCCGTTCCTTTTTCTGATTTATATTAACTTTCTGATTTATATTAGCAAACATGCGGACATTGTACTCTTTGCTGATGACACATCTTTAATATTTAAGACTGAAATAAATAAATTAAATTTTGACGATGTAAACAGTGCTTTGTATCATGTATCGCATTAGTTTACAATAAACAACTTAGTTCTACATGCCAATAAAACAAAATGTATAGAGTTTTCACTACCAAATGTGCAGAAGGTGGGCAAAATCCTTAAATTAAATAACGAATCACTGCCTGTGGAAAAATCCACAGTTTTTTTTACGTATCACCTTAGATAGTAAGCTTCAGCGGGGCGCCCATATATCGGTTCTCGCAAGTAAATTTAGTAGGTCTGTCTACGCTATTAGGAAGATAAGACTGATTACTGATGTAGAGACAGCTAGACTTGTTTATTTTGCCTATTTTCATAGTCTTATGTCTTACGGTATCCTAATGTGGGGTAAATCAGCGGACATTGATTCAATATTTATATTACAGAAAAGAGCAATTAGAGCTATATACAGATTAAAATCACTTGAGTCAGTAAGAGAAAATTTTAAAGAAATAGGTGTACTCACCGTAGCCAGTTAGTATATATATAGTAATTTAGTATTTATTAAAAAAAAATTAAATACATATGTATAAGCAGAAAAGTGATACACACAATCATCAAACAAGGAATAGGCATAATTTGGTTACATCTGCATTTCGTCTTCAAAAGGTTCAGCGTTCCTTTATGGGGCTTGGAGTTCTTTTTTACAATAAGATTCCTAAGTCGTTACGCGAGTTGCCTATTGGAACTTTTAAATTTAAAAATTAAAATTATATAAATAATTATGAACAATCTTAAGCATGAAACATAATAGCGGTTTTCTTCTTTGACTAATAAAATTTCTATCAAAGTGAACTATTTTTTTGTCATAAAATCTTATGAACAGAGTGGAAAAATGTGGAATCAGAAGGCCAGCAGTAAGCTGGAGAATTTTCTTTTTAAATAATAGATCACAGTCCTCTTTTATTTTTAGAACTATTTTATGTAATATGATTTTTTAAACATGCCCATCATACAGAGCATCATACATCATACATAACTTCTAAGAAAAATAAGGCCATCGAAAAATAGTAAACTGCAACTGTAAACTATGTACTAATTTGTAAATAATCAAATATCGATAAATTGGAGACTACGATTAGTGAATAACTGATTATGACTAATAATAAACATGTATATTTATTATTCAATGCAATTAAAAATAAATTATTTATCATAACTTAATGGACACGCAAAAAAGTACAAGAAAATTTATTATTTTATTTCAACTCATGTGGTTTATAAATTTATTGTTCTATTGCGCCTCTACCAGTTAAAACATTAAGATAAATCACAATGTCGTGATATTTTGTGTAAATGAAAATACAGTAAAACAATACACCTCTGCCAAGTACTCTTTTCAGCATTTACATACGCAAAGGGCAACTGTCACTGTCTGTGTGTCACGACGTCTGCCGTTTCTGCCTGAACGAAATAATTTATTGCAAGTTGAAGCGCATGATCCACCAATTCAAAAATGAGGCTTCCAACCTCTATACAGAAACAATAGGATAGCCTCTGTGATCGCATCAACGGTCTAAGAATTTGAATTTTTCGTCGAAATTTGAACTTGCATTTTTCTTACACATTTACTCGTAATAACGATATTCTACTTAATTTTTAAATACGTACTATGTATATTAAATATTTATAAACTGAAATCGTGTTTATTCTTAAACAGATATTAATATTATTGTTTTCTAATGTCTATAGCCGACAAACTATCAGCAGGTCTATGGTCACCACCACCTATACTTTCATAACACTAAAGACACAATAGACTCTTTACTAGCCAACATGGAAGCTGAGAAAATATAATATTCCATGATGTTATTTTACACTTACAATTTACTTATTAATAATAACAATGATTATATTGTTAATTTATTTTATGGACTACATAATTTTTGTATGTCAAGCGTTTCACGTCATACATATTAAATTGCGTCGAATATATGCCCAAATAATATGGTAAAAACAGTATTTCAATACCATTTTAAGTAATTATTAAACAATACCATCTCGTGATACTTAATAATAATGTCTTACATTATTTTATTTTATTTATATTAAGTACATGTTTTCTATGTGGGTGGAGGCAAAAAACGCGTATAAAATGTATTTGTGAAATATTGCAAACTTAATTTATACTAATTTTATTTTTGATAGTTCCAACTATTTTCACCCACAAAGCAAAACAATTTCGCTTGACATCCTTAAAACATTCCTGCCTTATAAGACAAAATTGATTCTGATATACAGTCTCGTTTCATTCATAGATTACGGAGATGGTTACTACCCATATCTACATTATCTTCTTGTTATTATGTATATTGTCTAATTGTTATAGATTTGTTTGCAATCTACGCTAGTATGATCACATCTTACGTTATGGTACACAGCTTAAGTGGCTTACTATTTGCCAAAAATGTAACTCTAGGATTCTTTTGGTTCTATATTCAATTATACTCGATTCTATTTCTTCTTCATATCTTAAAAAAAAATTCAGCCTGTCTACTTAACTAGGTTTGTACGAGCTACCCACGTACACAATATATACGCGTCATCAGTTTTTTATTCATTGTCTTTTATAATTGACTCAGTTCGCAATCAGCTATCATCATTATCGCGCGTACTCATATATCATAATATCAATAAGTTTAACCTTAATACACTTCGTATCAAAAATTTTAATTTTATTATTTATCAGTTAGCATTCTAAGGGCGAAATCAACCCCTTACATATGGTCCTTCGAGTCTCCGTATAGGCGGGACTTACGCGTCAGTGCATCTTACACGTGTCAAGATCGTTGTGATGCCGTCTATACGACCACGTGCAAGTCATCAGTCCGAGTCAAGAAACACGTGAAAATTTATCGCACATAATGACGGAAAATACCAAGTTCGATTGCCATTGAAATCAGGATATACGAAACAGCTCGGTGAATCTAAAACTAAAGCTATAGCGCAATTTTATCAATTAGAAAGAAAAATCAGTAAGCAAGCGGATATTCTGAATGACTACAAATTATTTATAAATGAACATCTACAGCTCGGGCACACGACAACACCGTACGGTAATGCGAACCTCAGTGTTATTTGCCGCACCACTGTGTTTATCGCGAGGACTCTATTACTATTTAACTCAGAGTCGTATTTAACGCATCATCGAAAACGTCGACTGGATTTAGTTTAAATGACGTTATGTATAGAGGCCCAAATTTACAACAAGACCTTCAGAGTCTTATCATAAAATGGAGACAATATCGCTTTGCCCACATGGCTGATATAGAGAAAATGTTCAGATAGATATGGCTTCACCCCGATGACCAGAGACAGCAGAAAATCATTTGGAGATCTGATACGACAGAATGTTTAAGGGAATACCAGTTAGCAACCGTCATTTATGGAACAAAGGCTGCACCGTTCCTAGCTATGATGACACTTAAGCAGGCAGCTAATGACGAAATGATGAACTACCCAAAAGCAGACGAAGCCCTCGAAAACGCGTTCTATATGGACGACCTGGTGCACGGGTCCCATACGGTGGAAGATGCTAAATCAATGAAATTTGAGTTAATTAATATTTTAAAATCAACGGGTTTAAATCTAAGAAAGTGGAAATCGAACTTGCCAGATTTATTAGATGCAATGAAAAGTAACAATAATCAGGAATTTGATTTCAAACTGATAGAAACAAGTAAGACCCTGGGTTTGAGGTGGAGTCCAGAGGAAGATCAATTCATCTTCTAATCACAAATACCAATATCGACTACTAGACCTACTAAGAGACTTTTATCAGATATTTCTAAAATTTTTGATCCATTGGGATGGCTCACACCCGTAAGTGTCAAATTAAAAATTTTATTTCAAGGTGTTTGGAAATTGAATTTAGAATGGAACAGTGAATTAAGGTTAGATGTCTGGGAAGAGTGGAACCGTATCAAGATCGATCGATATACAAAATATTAATCAGTATCAAGTACCAAGATGGCTAAGGACGGACTTCATGGCTTTTGTGACGCCTCTACAAAGGCATATGCTGGAGTAGTTTATATCATGGTGAAGAAGGAAAATTTTTCACCTTCTGTAGTGCTGGTTGCTGGAAAAGCACGATTGGTTCTTGTTAGTAAAGTAATATCGCTTCCGAGGCTAGAGCTCTTTGGAGCGCTTTTACTTACAAGGTTAATTAATAAAATCAAGGATTGTCTTAATAACTACAATATTAAGACTTATTATTGGACGGATTCTATGGTAGTGTTGGGATGGCTGAATGGAGAAGCTGATAGATGGAAGCCATTTGTGGCTAATAGAGTGAGACAGATAATACAGTCCATGCCTTCATATTCATGGCGATACATAAAATCGGAGAGAACCCAGCAGATTGTGCGAGCCGTGGTTTAACAGCTACTCAATTAAAAGAACACAGTTTGTGGTGGCAAGGACCATCATGGCTGCCAACATACAAACCCTGTATAAACGAACATCAGTATACGATCGAGCAGGAAGTCAGAAAGAGAAAGCAAGTTAATGTAGCTCAATTATCAAGCGATGAAGATATTATTGGTCAACTATCAACGGTCAACGGTACGGTTCAAGATCAAAAGAGGTTAGGGTATTAGCATGGGCTCTGCGATTCTTCAACAAAAGAGAAAAACCCTTTTACCTATCATTACAAGAATTAAACAGAGCAAGATTGATTATTATAAAGTAAGTACAGTAAGCGGCATTTACCGATAAAATTAGCAAGTTAAAAGAAAATAAAAGTATTAACAAGAAAAGCAGCATTTTAAATTTATTTTCCAAGCTTACAGAAGATGGAACACTTCGCGTCGGTGGTAAGTTGAGACACGCTAAATTCAACATAGAAATGAAACATCCCATAATAATTCCTTCGAATACCCGATTGGCGGATCTCATTATTGATCAATACCATGCGTTGTAATATCATGGTGGAGCACGTTTGACAGCAGCCTATGTGAGACAGAAGTATTGGATTCCTGGAGGCATCAGAGCAATCAAAAAACGTTTACGTGGTTGTGTAACTTGCAAAAAACGCGATCCCCGATTCCTAACTCAGATAATGGGAGACTTACTTTCCGCCAGACCAAATCCTTCTAGACCTTTTTATCGTACAGGCGTCGATTACAGCGGCCACATATTCGTTAAAGCCAACAAGGGTCGTGGGACCAAAACAACCAAGAGATACGTAGCTGTATTTGTGTGTATGGCCAGTAAAGGAGTCCATTTAGAGCTCGTCTCCGATTTAACAACATCTACCTTTCTGGCAGCTCTACGGAGGATGGCTGCTAGACGAGGGGTTCCACATCATATCTACAGCAATCAAGGGCCGAATTTTATAGGATCAAACAAGGTGTTACAACAAGAACTCACTACCTTACAAAATACCACAAATCAAGAATTTATGAACGAAATAACCGATTATAACGCCCTCTCTTGGCCATCTGCTGGCGGTCTGTGGGAGGCTGCCGTAAAAAGCTTGAAATATCATCTCAAAAGAGTTATTGGGGAACAACACCTCACCTACGAAAAATACACCACTCTTCTGGCTCAATTAGAAGCATATCTGACCTCAAGACCCCTCTGTCCGATGACAGAAGATCCCGAGGACTTAGATTTTCTAACTCCTTCACATTTTTTATCAAGTGGCGCATTAACTTTATATAATACCGAAAGAGATTTGAGAACCAGATGACAACTTACGCAAAAAATATTTAACGACATTTGGAAAAGGTGGCACTGTGAATATCTTACAGTTGTCATCAAGAAGCAAGTGGAAACAACATAAACACAATATCAAAATCAATGATGTCGTCATCATTCACGACGCCAACCTTCCGCCCGGCAAGTGGGCATTAGGCAGAGTTGTACAACTTCATCCCGGAGAAGACGGCTTCATGAGAGTTATTACACTTAAAACCAAGAGCGGTCTGATTAAGCGTCCCATAGTAAAGCTTTCTGTTTTGCCTGCATACGATACAGATCAAAATTTATCGGAACCCATCTCATCATCGACTGAAAAGCAAGATTTGACGAAACAAGGTCGGAGGCACAAGAATAAATATAGCTTTGTGTCGTTGAGTACGGCTGTACTACTATTTTTTATAACTATTTTATCAACCTCAA
Organism: Megathymus violae; assembly: GCA_003671415.1. Classification (NCBI taxonomy): domain Eukaryota; kingdom Metazoa; phylum Arthropoda; class Insecta; order Lepidoptera; family Hesperiidae; genus Megathymus; species Megathymus violae. Next base: position 40,256 of record PDGT01000079.1, on the reverse strand, counting down.
ATGCAGCATATAATAATATAAAGCTACTGCCAGACAATAGTAGTTTTTATTTTGATAGCGTTACAAACATGCATTTAATAAGAGACGATTGGAGACTCATTGTCTACTATGATATGTATCCATATCAGCAGGGGAATACGGCGGTCGCTCATTATATCAAATACTTAGAAACCATATGCGTTCAAATAAGAAAACAATTAAATTGCGACGGAATCCTGTTACAACTGCGGCAAGAGTTCTCATAGTTAAAACATAACAATGACATTTTGATGCGTCAGTAAGTCAATGCGCATGTACGACGGCGCCGTGGCCTAAGCAACGGAGTTGGATATTTAGCGAAAAGCTTCTTCGGTGTCTTAGATGAACGCTTCGCAGCAAAATATTAGAGAGACATTGATTTAATCAGAGAAAATCAAAATCATTTAGCAACATTGTGGAAGAATCAAACATCTATTGCAGAAGCAGAATTCAACCTTTTAAAACGGACTGCAAATGTAATGAATAAACACCACAAAATCATTAACCAGAAATTAACAAGCATAGAGAACACGATTAATATTTTTAATAGTGATTTACAAAATATTACATTTTATACAAAATTACAACCGCTATGGTTGCTAGTAACCTTTTATTTAGTCTGAAAAATACACAAAGAATTTTAATGCTTTACAACGGAAAACTAAACTTTCATCTTATCACTCCTGATCAACTGAGACAGATTGTTGCCTAATTACCTACTGTTTGAAATTATAATACCTCTAATTGGAAGAGACCGTTAAGAAATCTTAAAACTCATCCCAATACCGCATCGTTCTGAAAGTAACACTGTCACCATGATACCAGTTTCAAATTACACCGCTATAAATCTACACAAAGTTATGTTAATTCCAATAGTAGAAAACGATATGAAACTATGTATACGACAGACCTCCGATACTATTCTATGTCATTTAAACAAATCTATCTATCACATCAAGGACGATCAAAATATGTGTGAAACCGAGTTTAAAACTAGAACATGTAAAACTGTTATCGAACCTTGTCAAAATCAATTGACTGCATTAAATAAATTAAATAATTATTACTTCTATTGTTGCGACCAATTTCAACTGAAATAACTATGCGGAGATCGTATTACCGTCGTGCAAATGTCCGGCGCGGGTCTTTTCTCTATCATCGAAGGTTGTATAATAAAGTCAGCTGATTTCTTTATGTACGCGCAGAGTGAAGCCTTTTCTAATAAAATCAACATCAGCTCTAACGCGGACATTCCTGTGATTCCACCGATCAATCATATAGTTAACATAAGTATTCCCAACCTTCCTGAACTGAACCCCAACTCGTCAGAATTAGTCGATCATGCTAAACTGCTGCAAGATATACAAAATAAAATAGAAATCATGAAACAGAATGAACCTAACGCCACGCAGGTCTCGTTTCACGATATTCATCACTATACTGTGATATACATTATGTTGGTGACATTAGGAGTCAGGTCGCAGCCGGCAGTGCTTAGTGATAAGTGTAAATCAAGTGAAAATAAAAGGTGTAAAAGATCTTATTTCAGTGTCAGTGATAGTGATAGCGATAAAGTGGAAAGTGCGCGAGTGTTAAAGCAAAATCGAAGTACATCACCGGCAATACTTCGATCGGTATTTACGGTTGTTGACGAACATCAGTAACGGATGTTTATCATAGCGTACTTAAATAATAATATATTTAAATTGTCTTTCATCTTGTTCAATCACACATGTAATAACAACAAGCCATCGGGTGCATGTTAGGTTTAGTTTGTATTATCACCGTGTTTGAATATAAGTCCATGGATGTATACAGCTCATCACTACTAACCTCATCTTTCGCGTCCGGGAACATGTACAAGCTACGCACGTACACAATATATACGCGTCATCAGTTTTTAATTCATTGTCTTTTATAATTGACTCAATTTGCAGTCAGCTATCATCATTATCGCGCGCACTCATATATCATATCAATAAGTTTAACCTTAATACACTTCGTATCAAAAATCATAGTTTTATTATTTATCAGTTAGCATTCTAAGGGCGAAATCAAGCCCTTACAAGGTTCATATACACAGACAGAGAGTTGGGTTCATCTGGAAACCAAAATCCCTTTTAATTCTTATATTGTTCAGGTTATACTACTCTGGAATGCCCTGCTCATTAACTTAAGACAAGGCCTAGAAAAAGTTTATTTAGGAGACTGCTCCGGGTACACAAAATAAAAACAAACAGTAATTTCCATAAATATTATATGTATATATAATCCTATTTAATTTAAATACTAATGTTAAATTATAATTTTATATCATCCTCATTACCCTGGGCAGACTGGTGAAGACGGCATTGGACATTTAGTTTTCGCAATAATTGTATCCCTTACTTTATTTAAAAAAATAATGTTTATGGCCACATCACAATTAGTATCGCTATTCCCGGAATGGCCCTCCATGGCTAAATCTATTTATCATACAAATATGGAGAAAATGCTTTATTCTCCAATGTATATTTACAAAATTATTATAAAACTTTACCGACCATTACCGATATCGTAAAGATCCGGTAGCCTATAATAATCTCGTTTCCATGATCGCTAATCTCTACTTTATTAGACTATTGGTATGATATCTGTGATCGGAGTATTAATACAAGTTTTATAATAATCACTTAGTCTTTTTCTTGATCAACAAATATAACAATTAATCAGCATGATCTGATATTGGTTTCCTAAAATGTAAGAAACATATAGTCACTTAAAGTATATGTGTAGAGTCTAGAGTATTTACGCGCACTCAACATAGACCATTTTTATGTACATATACTAACAGCTAACTTAAAAATTTGTGTCTCACTGAAAAACGAATTTGCTTCGAGAGCATTTTCGCGATAAATAATTCGTATTCAATGATTGCTTAAATCCAGGCAAATTGTTTTTTTCTAGAAGGGAATAAGCAAATGAGGTATTCAATTCGATTAGATTCGACGCATGTCGCAGAGTAGTTTGCAAAGCATTCACTAAGTGTTGCACTACCACCTTTAAGAGGCAAAAATAGTTTCATATTAGGTGTTCACAACTTTCTTGATATTTAAAAGCACTGCTGCTTGGAATTTTGCTCAGTGTTCATGATTTTATTACATGTGATAATTTTGGATTTATCTCTATTCTATAGGATCCGCAAACAAAGTATGAGTCAACGATTTGACTATTTTGAAAGTAAATCAAAAGAATTTTTTCCCTTTGTTTTATACGATAGTTCAAGAATAAATTTTATAAAAACCCTTTGTTAATGTTGTTTTAAATATTTTTACACAGACAATCCGGGAGCCATCCTTAGTGACACAGCAGTAACCTCACAGGATACGATCCACCTTGGTAAAGTGCCTGGCTCTATTCTATATGTATGAAAATAATTGTTTACTGACGCGTCACGTCACGCCGCGACACGCTCATAAATACGCACCATTCGTTTTCTCTATGCACTGCACTGTGCTTGTTGCACCGTCCTATGATAAAATATGCCAAATCTTCTTTGCAAAGTGGTTGAGAGGTACGAAATTATAGAAATAATGAATTTCGCGGGGAAGTATTGCAATATCAATCGATATTCGTAGAAGATTCGATGATTCGATTTTGTGAAATTATTATATTTTGTAAAGTAAGTGGATAAACAATTTATTATATTCTGAGATTGATAATATAAAATAAAGTATGACTGAATTATGGTCGATTTTTAGTATATAAATTAATTCAATAGGTAAAGACTTATGTATTTTGTTAGTCAATGAGTTATTGGATTACAAAGTGATATTAAAATTAGTGTATTTACAGTTTATTATTGATAATTGTATTGTAGTTGTAATTGTTTACTAATGAAAATTTCCGTTTGTAGTGCGATACATGATGTCCAGGAGACCGAAGAAGTAATAAGTTACTTTAAAGTTTGCTCGTGAAAGCAATATTTTTTGTCAGTAGAGATTTAGGTATGCGTCATAAAACGCGAAATGCCTCGAGATATTCTTAGTGGTAGTTTAGCTGTTCTAAGGATTGTTGAGGTATGTATAATACAGCACTCTTTATTTTGACTTTAAAAAAAAAATGTAAACTAACCTTTATAACATGTCCAAACAACTAATTTATTAGGGATAATATGTAAGAATTTGTTATTGATTTTTCCAGTTTAATAGTCTGCTATTATTAGTACATTCAACAATGTATATTGTACAATATATTATGTATATTGTATTATATATTACCAGTCAAGAAGATTTTCTCTTAATGATTCTAATGAGTGAATATAAAAATTATTAAATATATATTTAGGGATATGTCGAAGCACATAAATCACATCACAATATATTAAATCAAATATTTAATGTATATATCATGTGAAATGATTTATTGTGAAAATTTGTTTTCATATTTGATCAATGACTTCATCAGTATTTATTTTGTAGACTAAAATCAAATGGAAAAAAAAGGTGGAGGTTATATTTAACATGTATGGAATTTTATAACAAAGTAATAAAAAAATCTAAGATTTGTCATGGCATCATGCTAGATGATGCATAGATGCATTACATGGTTAATTCATGAATATGCAAACAATAATTTGGTTAATAATATCATCAATATTCACATTATTGTGTATTAATATCCTAATATTCATCATTCTCTTTACAATCCAATCTGGATACTTTGAATCCTTGTTATATTAAAATGGACAAATTCTACAATTCCAAGTTTGGTACACTCGTAACCATATCTTATACAAATTTCCGTCTGCAATTGATAGGGGACTATTAAATGTTAGTACAGCAAGGATATGTTATTTATAGCATTCATTATTTACAACTGCAATATTACTAAGAATTGTCTCATTGCATATTTACACATGTATCAACTTACATTCACAGATAAAGTGCAACATAAACTATATTTAGACTCTCTAGGTTGAGTTAATATGATGTCACCTGATTATTGTTATTTCTTAAATAATTATTAAATAATCTCATTTATAAAGAATGATAAAATTAAATATATGTGAGAGGCATAATTCTATTTTTGAGTGTTTAAAGTGTATTTTCATTCATTATTATTTAAGAAAATACAAATGTGGACATTGGATTTGATGACCTGGCTTGACTTGATTTATGACAGAACTGGAGTCAGAAATTAATTTCATCTGGGGTATGATAATTAAAGGTCATGAGCTTGATTACTCATAAAGAATCTGATCCTCATTTTTTTTGGATTAAACACTAAAGGGATTAAGTAATTGGTCTCAACTTTATAACCTGCCCTTATTTCACATTGGAAAGGTTGATTTTTACTGTCACAAATAGTAATCAAACGCTCAGTTTTATCATGTGTTATTAAATTTTTCATATCGTCATATACATAAACCGTTCTCGTGAGTCGGTCTATCTAATGGTAGACACTGAATGAAAACCCATACCATAGTTTTTGATATTATCAATTTTAGAAAGAGAAAAAGAATTTGGTTTATGCTCCAAAGCATATGACCATCTGGAATAATCTACCTTTCAATGGTAGAAGAATTTTTGAAATAGGTGCTGTGGTTCCAGGGATTACTTACTGCATGTACACAAACTAACAAAAATCACACTCTCTTTATAATATTATTAGTATAAACAAACACAATTACATTGATAAAAACAATTCTAAGGATTTACCATGCCATTTTCACAACATTACCATGGGTGATATTGTAATTTGTAAAAATATTTGATACCCTTTGTCTTATACTTACCGTTCCGATTAAAAACCTGTTTACTAATGGTTAACCAATAATTATTACTTATTTTAAAAAAAAAACTACAAATCAACATGATTTAAGGTTCAGTAATGAGTACACTCTATTGATAAGCTAATTTATCAAACAGTCAGGAGCAGGAATGATGTTTCATTAGTTTACAACATCTGTTGACATAAGATAGCTTTGCAATGTTATGTAAAGTGCTAAAACTGCAGTAATTATATCTTCTTACGTTATATGTCATGCTGAACAATATTATGATGGTACTTACATAATTTAATAACAAAGATCATATAACATGTAATAGTTTACCAAGTCAATGGTTATAAGATGTTATAACATGACAATTGCATTCTTCTAGTATTTGTTTCATACCAATAATTACTAGCATTATATATTTACTGCAATAAAAAAGGTGTATCTCTAGATATCAATTAGTTTTTGAAATGGGGTCTTTTTAGTAAAGGGTATTTTTAATTGTGCTATTATTTGATTACACATATTATTTGATTTCTTGTGAACATACATTAATGGGCCTAATCAAAGAACAATGTAAAATTGACTGAATTTAAGGAGAAACTAAATTAATCAAAACACACAATTTGACCAAATGAAAATATTGAACTATTTTTAGCTATACCACGATGATTCACCATTTTAGTTGAGTAATTATCAGAAATGAGGCTTCATTAATTATTGGAGGGTCAGCAACAAAGACCTCAATAATATCTTCTGTGAATGTTCAGGATTATAAGTTTTAGATATTGTATACATCTTCCGGCAGGACATTACAGTTGAGTCAACAGATACATTTATATACGAGTCTGATTACCCATTAGGTTGACGTCATTACATAATGTGACCAGAGGATCCATTGTTTCTCATAATTAAAACGTGGGCGTGTTCACGTGATTACTGCGTCATAACGAATTAGTATTTTTTTTGTAGGGTTCACCACTTCAATTTAAGGGCAGTCTGTGAAGCTATTAATCAATGATGGCAATTAAATGGTAGGAACACGCGTTGTGTTCCTCTGTGGTTTAGATTTTGTTACGTTGTAATTATTACGGTAGTAAATTAGGTATTATTTGGCGACTGCAACCTATTGACATCTCACGTTAGACATATTAGTATATATATTTACATGTTTGAAATTCTGAGTAAGTGATCTAGCGAGTAAAGTTCAGACGGTCGGTAATTTGGTTGGGGCCGGCGAGTTTCCAAACATTTTAAGCGTTTCCGTGCTTCCAGAGGCATGTTAAGTTGCTTTCCAAGTTGTTACTGTTAAAATATCGTCCATAATGTATGTTACCATAATCTCATAAACTACGGCATGAGTTTTCATACAGTTTTTACCAATAGAGGGACTGATTTACGAGGAAGATTTAGGTATATGACAAAAAATTTATAAAAAGCCTGATAAAATTGAGGGCTTGATTACTATTTGTGAACCTAAAAATCGAGTTTACAAAAAAAATACCAGGCAGGCAAAATAATTTTGTTTCATTAAATTAATTATTGGTTCAAATTTGTCTTTTTTTTTGTTTACCAGCATGAAGATGAAGAGAATTGGCCACTGGAGGAGAAGGTATCGTGTAAGCCAAGCAACAAAAAAACTGCTAATGCACCAAATAAAGAGCAGAATCACACAAAAGACGACTGTGCGTGCTATTACAATTATGGGTAAGACATGTAGTCTTAAGGTTCGTCCAATTTAATTGAGATATTTAAAACTTTGTTTATGTCATTGATAGAAATTTTATCATCGTATGACATCATACGAGGGCTGCCTTTTAAGTTGTGTCGTTTGACATAAGTATAGACAATCTAATAGATTATTACCATTTATTGTTCTTCAAAGAATTCTCCGCGATATTTGATACACTTTTTCATGCGTTCGAACCAGTTTTTAAAACTCTTGCTTGACTCTCCTCGGTTGAATCGCTGCAGAGTTTTGCGACACCATCTAACGCGGGCTGTTTTTTGGTCGTCGCTAAGCAAATGTGGTATCCAACCAGAGATCAACTTTCTTACGCCAAGTTCTTCGTGCAGGATTTTTTGTATAGTAGTCCCTGAAATGCCCACGGATACCTCTATTTCACAGTATGTCACTTGATGATCTTCGACGATTACTTGCCGCACGGTGTCGACATTCTCTTGCGTCATGGCGGTTTTTGGATGATCTTCACGTGGCTTGTCACTGGGGCTAGAGTGCCCACGTTGAAATTCAAAATACCAGTGTTCTACAGTCCTAAGACATGGTGCTCCATCCCTAAACACAGAAGTGATCTCCTCAAAGCACTGAAGTCGCGTTAATCCCCTTGGAAAGTTGTAGAAAATTATCGCACGCATATTTTCCTTCGATATTTTTATTTTTACAACCGACTCGTCACCTTTAAACAGACGCTACAATAAAACTATTCGACTAATCAAAAAACATTGTTTTGTTTTCGAATTCTAAAGTCTTTTTTTAATAATCGCGGGAGGTGTGCAAACGACACGACTTAAAAGGCAGCCCTCGTATGACGTGTAATGAACTAAGTAATGAATTATTAGTATATCTTGTCCTAACTATTATTGTGTTTTGCCTCACCAGTTAAATAAAAGTAATAATATAATAATTCTAGGCTAGGCGACAGTGGAGCGAATCGACATAATGACCCCATATACCAGTATAAGACTAGCAGTTTGCCAGCCGCCTCATCGATAAACCAGTCGTGGGACGAAATAGTATGCTCCGCGCTTCGAGTACCTCCGGAAGATATCGCCAATCAGCTATCCTTACTAGACCTGCCATGCTTCAAGTCTATACGGTCCGAGGAGCTCATATCTTGCGGTTGGAACAAGGCTAACAAACTAACAGTCGCCCCCAATGTTGTGGCGTTTACCAAACGGTTCAATAGGGTGAGTTGGTATTAGTTATTTAATAAATGTAAAATAAATTGCGAACAGTTTTACTCCTGCAATAGGATTCCGTTGTTGGTAGCATGGACAAACACAAAAGTGACAGTCAACCAAAACATGAGAAGTATCGTTTATCTGTCTGATAACTGTCCGCCTTATCGAGAATCCAAATTGGGTTGTTTAGACAAAGAACATCATTTTTCCTCCGAATCCAAGCCAACCTCCCAACGTGTGGTGCATTACAATTAAGGACGAATTATTGTTGTTATGTTGTGAGTCATTCAGTTTAAATGACGGTACTCGTGTACGGGGTAGGTTCATTACCATCATGAATAGCTGCTATCTTGTATCTCGAATCAATCGTGAAACTTTTTAAATATGTTTCAGTGTCACAAAAGTAGGTAACAAGTAGTTATCTCACTTCTTGGCCGACGTAACGTGACGTTGACCAGATGTCA
>PDGT01000079.1:16463-31034 GCA_003671415.1 Megathymus violae | reverse complement strand
TTTAAGCCGCTATTCGTGTTGATCAGTTTAGCTTAATGGTTAGCTGGTTGAAAATGCTTAAGCTTTAAGCTCACAATTTATACCATAGTACCATATCATACCATGCATAATGCATGCCGTTTTGTATGAGTATGCCCTCTGTATGACTTCGTTGTTGTTTTGATCATGTTCGTTTTGATAGCATCACATTATTCCAAATCGTACGCCAAATTTGCAAAGCCTATCTTTACCTACAGTTACATCAGAAGTTATGGAATATTAGAGAACGCTTATTTGTTATAATATTTTTATTATAAATGTATATAATGAACGTCAATATTACTAAATAAATAAGTGATTATTGTTGAATGAATACGACTGGCTCTATATATCATTATGAGCAGCTGCGTCCAATTGTGCAATATTTATGTTATTGAATCCTTTGTTTAGCATCTCTTGAGCAAAACTGCGAGCTCGCAGAAGCGATAACGACGTTGTGAAGCGTCAAATTGGGTCAAGAGCAAAGCTGGGACGAATGATTTTTTGTGGTTGATAATGCGTATTCATATTTTACAAGGGAACCGGTCCTATACAAAAGCTCTATTGGCCAATGGAATCTTTGGAAATTAAACCCCATGTTTTAGCGGACTTATTTATAGAGAAGGGACATTTAGTTTTTCAAAACTGTTGCTGAACAATTGTCCGTTGCTACGGGGGAAACCGTGTTTAAAAGGGTTGCTTTGACCAGCGAGGGTCATTTGCGAGCCGACACGGCTTCACGTTACATCTAGCGACGATATCTTTAGGTTCGGCTGGGGTCAAATGGATACGTTTATTCTACATCCATATGCTCCTGACTGAATACAGTCAGTGCAGGCTTAGAGGACGCAGGGTACAGTTGGGGTGTGTTAAGTTAGATTGGTGCAGCGTTGAAAACGTTGACCAACCTAACTTGGGCACAAAGTCATTTGAAACGTTATTGATTAATAAGTAGAATTACTAAATAGATAAAGTGAAGTGAGTAAAGTGTTAAATTATACATGATACCGTGCTAATTTTTTAATAATGTGGTGATTAGATCCACATCGAAGGTAATACATATGTGAGGTTATTTAATCAAATGCTTTGCTTTTGATTTCCCTAATCTTTCTTAGGATTATATTGACGACCCTTAAGTCTAGATGGCAGTGACCTTACTGTCGAGTCATATAAATACTGCTTATTACAGGTGAGTTTCTGGACGGTACAGGAGATTCTTAACGGGCAGACACCGAAAGCTCGCGCGGAGACGATAGCCCACTTCATCAAGGTGGCCAAGAAACTTCATGAGCTTAATAACCTCCATTCACTGTTCGCGATCGTCTCCGCACTCAATAGTTCCAGCATTTTCAGGTTGGTTTTTGTATAATTGCACACGCGTTGATTACGTCAACGTTATTTATGTATAAATGTATGTGCGAGGGGCGGTTGATAAGTTCGTGGGCTCATGTGCTTAATGAAAAAAGTTGAGATTTTTTTCTTTATTTTCAAAACGACGGTCTACCGCAGCTTTGATTTCGTTGTCATTCGAAAATATCCGGCTCGATAAGGAATTTTTAAAATTTGAAAACAGGAATAAATTGTTGAAGGCCCGCCTCGTACCAACAACAATCCGCGCACTGGCTTTCTGCGTCGTTTCTGCATAACAGCCTCACGTGCCTAAGTCAATGAGTTGGCATAACAGTGGCGTTTCATTGTAGCTCCCTTGTGTTGTTAAGTTTTTGATAAGCATTAGGTTAGAGGCCGACTTTTCCACCTTGAATTTGTTTGGCGGCCTTCCTCCTTTTTTAATCCATTGCATGCATTCTTGCTTAGACTCGAAACCACGAGGGCCGTCCACAGTGACAATTCTATCACAAATTCCCTCATCGTCGTATATGAAGGCGCAAAATCCTGAAGAGCCGATGATATTTCTTAAAAAACGTCTTTAGCCATATTATTTTTTCTCACGGCGAAATTTATCAAGGCGCGGTATTTAAATTTCGTGAATCCCCATTCAGCTGACACAGTGATGTTCGTTGTTCGACAGGTATTTCAATTATGAGCTAAATTTTACTAACTGCTTGTTATTATATCACCACTGAGTCCCGCTATGAGCGGTATGAGTAGCGAGTTAATATTGGTATATACAATAATAATGGGTATATAAATAGATGATAAACACTAACTCTAACACAGTTACCACTCTACACTAGGCTTCCCTGTATTGAAGGTGGCCTCCTGGCCTCACACAAACGAGAAACGACAAACACACATGACCCGCGAGGCAACAGTTGTCTGTCACATAAATGTCTGCCCCGGCCGTGAATCGAACCCGGGACCTCTCGCTCGGCAGACAGGCCAACTGAATTTCAAGGTAGCCAATAAATGCTTTGTTTATTTGTTACTTGATTATTGATTATATTGATATGGGCAACAGCAGAAGACTTTTCTGAAAGAACTGTTTTTACACTTTTCCCTCTTTACACCTTTCTTCTTTCAGGTTGTTTGTGATATTGTAAATATGTGTGCAATGTTAATATGAGGGCTGCTATTTATGTATCCGAAATAACAGAAAGAAACAAAATCTATCATTTATGATGGTTTTATTGCTTTTCAAAGAATTCGCCGCGATGATCGATGCAGTTTTGCATATGTTGAAACCAATTTTCAAAGCACTTTTTCCACTTTGATTGAGGTATCTCCAAAACGTGCATTTTGACCACTGCTGTTTAATTTCGGGGTCATAAGCTTAGATCCATAAACGTAGATATTATAAACAGCTTTTATATTTGTGTGTCCATACCACGTGTTTTTTACTAAAATGAAATATTATCACATTATCTTTATATTATAATTTGCATTACATTCATAAAACTAATCTAGCGTGAGGGATGGTATTTTCTATAGTCGAATCTTACAAAATATTATCCAGTAGGTATCGAATTGTTATAAAATTCTTGTCTTCCATAAACAGGTTGACAAAAACGTGGGCATGTGTGCCTAAGAAGGACAAGCAACAGTTTGACAAATTAGCTGAGCTCTTCGGTGAGAGGGACAACTGGACGGCCCTCAGAGAGTACCTCAGGACCATTACGCTGCCATGCATACCACATCTTGGTAAGTACCACATCTTTTGAAAATCATCTTAGATTCTTAGAACCGTTAAACTATCGTTCTCAGCAATACAATTATGCTGAAGAGGCTGTACTCTATTCGATATTTATTACTACGCAAAGTGAAGATTCAATGCACTGGTTTGATGCAGGATTTCCAAGAAACTGAAATTTTTGTCTGTATACTTTGTTCTAACATGTTTTTCAGCTGTTAGTTCTCGGCTCTTTGCCAAATTAGCATAACTAATTGGGTATGGTGGTAGACTATAATACGAAGATTCAAGATAGGCTGTATGTTATCACTTGTTAGTTTTATTAAGGGACTCTTTTTCGCTGCGGTCCAGCAGCGCCACGTAGCGGGATGTGATGTAACAGTTTTTGTATCTATTATCTATTAATTTTATCGTTTCATTTCCTCACATTGCAACAAAATGTTTCTTGCCTCCTGGTGTACATATTGTCCTTGTTTTATCACTGTTGCAATTGAAGCTTTAGTTTTTTTTTCCTATTATAAGTCAATGCTTGACTGCAATTCCACCTGATGGTAAGTATGTAATGACAAAGTCTTAGTTGGTGAAGCGCACTAACATAGCAAAAGCCTATTTATTCTTGACTTAAGTTTTCAGCCGCTCTTGGCAATATGACGCGTGATAATTAGGAGCAAAATAATTGAACACAATAAATAGAAAAATCTATATTTGATTTTGCTTAAATGGTATACAAAAAAAGATTGATATTGGTCACCGCCGCGCATGCACCTTCGTAACATCAAAGGAGATCCCACAGTTGATTCTAGAAGGAGGGTAGGTTGGAAGCAAGGTAGTTAAAAATCCTACCATTAAGCACGAGTGTCGTTGGTATCAAGCTAGGTGGTACAGAGTCCAGCGACCTCTAACTTGAGGTAGAGTTCGTTATAGCATAGTCCGTTGTTTATTATACAGTATGTATTTATAGATGGAGCGCATTTTATTCCAGTTATTTAGATAATTTGTCTGGATATAAGGTGTCAATTTAAATAATCATCCACAGGTATATTCCTGACGGACCTGGTGTACATCGACATGGCTCATCCCGCAAGTTCCGGTTCGGCTCATCGCGCCACTAAGATGGCGGTGGTATTGAAGGCCCTCGAGAAGTACCAGACGTCAGAGTACGACATCCCGCCGTTGCCTCACGTGGCGAACTATCTAAACAGCGTGCGCTACATTGAGGAGCTACAAAAGTTTCTAGAAGACGACCAGTTCAAGTAAGGTTTTGTTATGTAAGAAATCGACCGGCTGTCTGTCTATATCATGCGGGTTAGTTGTTGGCCTTTTTTGTGTCGTATAAGGCTACGAGTACCCAGCAACAATAATAACAACAAAAATTCATCTTCATAGATTCCAGATAGATATAATCCATCCAAAATTACTATATGATGATGATCATGATATGAGATGATGATATGTTATAATAAAATAGTTTTTCAAATACATAGGTGCTGTTGTTCGGTAGATTACCTTCCGCGTACGGACAACACACAAAATTCGCACTCTTTACGCAATATTAGTATAGATTAGTGCCCCTTGAAGTGATTATCGCAATCCACGCATATAACCAGATCCAAATGAATACAGTGAAGACTATCAAAATGCAGTTAATATTAATATATTTTATTAAAGGACCTTGGCTTATTGGCACCACATGTATAGAGTTTCTTTAATCAAACCGGTATAAAATTCAAAGTTTGGGTATATTGTTGAGTATTAAAAGGACTTTAATGGTAATTTTAAATGATTAATGTTTTATATTTAGTAAATCATGAACTATCAAGTAAATAAAACTATTTTTAGAAAAACTTTAATAAGTATTGAGTCTATGAAGCAAAAAATTGTCAAATTGATTGTGCGTTATACTTGCAGCACTTTCCGAAATTTTAATATTGTTAGTTTTCTAGTAGTATTAAAAAGGTTTTTTTTATAAACAGTAAATAAACGATAACACGTACACATCCTTGCATAAGGATTTCCTGTTGGGTGGCATGGATACGCACTTGTGATGTCTTACAAACACCCATGACCCGAGTTCAAACTTTTATCTATACTAATAAATAAAATTGGACTGTCTGTTTGTAATATTAAAATGATTACTACATACATATGAATGTATATACGGTACATATACCAAAATAACATTTTTTACAAATTTTGTCTGTCTGTCTGTCTGTTTGTTTCGGCTAATCTCTGAAACGGCTGGACCGATTTTGACGGGACTTTCACTGGTAGGTAGCTGATGTAATAAGGAGTAACTTAGGCTACATTTATTTTTACTAAATAACTTTTTTTGTTAAATTCCACGCGGACGAAGTCGCGGGCACAGCGAGTCTGTCATATAAACGGTGGCCACGGTCGGGAATCAAACCTGGCACCGCTCGTCAATACCAATTGGGCTATGTAGTCGTCCAATAACTAATACTAACCAAGTATTCCAAAAAAAAACAAGATACTTGTTATGTTTTTTTACATAATTTTTTTTCAATATTTGTTAAATAATTTTCTGTTAAAAACAAGTGATTGGTAAAAATAATTCAAAGTTTTCTAAAAGCCACTATATCAATTTAACGCGTTAAAGTTTCAACAATACTTTAAACACTATAGTATGCAATATTTTGAGTTACTAATAAATATCTGTATGTACATTAAAATAGTTTTAATAAATAAAATAACAATAAATTGAACAACAGTTGAAGTGTTTAATTTTACCTGAGATAACATTATAAATTATAAATAAGATTTTTTAAGGTTTACTTATCAATTGCATTGAACACATTGTATATAGAATTTTAAAAATTAAAACCAAAACATATTTTCCCGGAACCCGATCACAGTTCCGCCTACAATCGCGGGGTGCAATCGTGAATGTAAACCATCCGATCCACACTTAATCACACACAAAAAATTACATCAAAATCGGTCCAGTCGTTTAGCAGTTCAGTGATATACTCACGTACAGAAGAATTTTTATATGGAGATTCAAACACCTTATTTTGCGGATTGCAGGCTTTCGTTGAAGTTGGAACCGGATTCCCCTGGCGGCAGCTGCACCGGTTCGAAGGAGTCTGTCAAGGAGGTTCCAATAAACACATTGGCTCCGTTCTCACTATCACCGTCTCATAGACTCGGATCGGGTTCGCTGCGGCTACAGGGCACCTACCATCAGTCCAAGTTCATTCCCACGCACAGAAAGTGCCGATCTCTCGGCTCCAAGTAAGTTATTTATCATCGCACAAACAACAAGTCACTAGTGAATAGGCTTTTTTTCATGTTAATGCGCTTCGCCATTTAAGGCTACATCGCTACCTACCATCAGGTGAGATTCTACTGACGTATACGTGACGATAAAAAGAATATGTCACTAAAGCGACACTTCGTTTTAAAACATGTCCTTCCTTAACTCTATCTAAAACTTGCGCAGCTGGGAATGCATTGGTACTATCATAGTATATGAATGTTTATTTTCCGTCACCTGTTTGCATGTTTGTCTAATTAATTTATAACAAAACAAAGTATTCCTCTGCTTTGAGTCTATCTCCGGATCTTAGGGTTTCGGAATAAGCTAAGGCTATACTATAGGCTATAACAGCATAGTGAATTATAGCAGTTGTTATGCGAAAATTCTTGTTTAACGCCCAAGTTGAATAATTTTTTTGTGAAAAAAAATTCTGTCACCGACAAAATTACGTGGTTATCGTTAATAATTCTATGACAGCATGAATGAATAATACGCAAATGAAAGTAGTTATATCCAACCGATTTTTTATACAGAGCGATATTTGTAAGTAACGCGCATAAATTGTGATAAAAATATTTATTATGGTTGTTGTTTGATGATTTCATTGGTGTAAAAAATAAGTGGTACTTAATTAATTATTGCATGGTAAATATATACATCTATGGAGAATATTAATTTATTAATAGGCTCACTGAACCCTGTAGTGAGACAAATTAGGGATTGGAATTAGGGCATTGCAATATTATGAAATTTTTAACTGTAATTTGCGAATTACGATTACAAGTACGATTCTTTTACAGCTTTTACGTTTCATCGATATTTTTGAACAGTATAGTTAACGCCCTCGGTACGTCTCGAAAATTTTTTTTTATGTTTATATATAAAATTATTAATTAAATTTTATATTTATTATGAAATTTATGTTGTGTACACACATAAAAACATTGTTGTTTATTTCAGTGAGCCACTCCATGTTAATAAATAAGAATTATATTTATTTACGCATACTACACTAACAATAATAAAATATTATTAGTATTATTTACCAATGTCAACAGAACTTCCATACTATATTCATCACTTATTCCGCGGCCTAATCCATTTCCTAGGAAAGAAATTATCCTTGATATGGACCCATAATATAGGTAATATCAAATTAATCAGTTCGCTTTCGTGTGAAATCGCATCAAAAACCTTGACCAGAGATCTTAAAACATAGAATTAGGGCCTCTTTATCGATGATAAAACCCTATCGACGAGTATAATAAAGTAAATTAAGGAGTTACAGCTTAAATAGAGTACCTGTTACCGTTTTAATATCAGTAGAGACATATAATAATAAATAGATTTGAACAACTCCTAATAAAGTTATTTAAAATTATCTAATTAAATTACAAATTTATTTTGGCTAATAACAACCCTAAAGCTGTGTGTATAAAGCCCTATTTTTATAACTGGATCAAAAAATATGTGAACTATGTAAAACTTTTTTTTATAATGTAGTTTGTCATTGATTTAATTATTGAATAAAACAATTATAGTAAGATGTGGATATCATTTAAAAAATAATTAATTTAGGTTGTATCTCACTCGCTATTTATCTAACTACCTACTTACCGCAATGAGTGGATAAACTATTCAGTTGGAAATAAACCTAAAATATCAATCTTACCATGTTAAGGTCATCGATGGCGACAACACCTCTTATTCGTACATAATAAATTCGTTGAAACATGTAAATCGCTGTTTGTAATGATACAAAAAATGTGCATTACCGTGGATAATGTTAAGTGTGGGTAACACTGTGATATCCCTGTTACATTATTACATGGAAAGTCCTAAAAACAATAAAACTGATTCTGATATTAGTCCGTTCAGGAAGTCAACGCGACCTACGACCGTCCCACTGAACCTTATTATATTGCTAATTAAATATTCCTACACGATACAGATGTTTTGTGTAGGAGGGAAACTTTATCTCTTTTAAAATTATCCATCGTTTTCTATATACTCAAATATATACGTACGGTTAATTTGGAAACATTTAGCTTCACTTTTCGATTGTTAAATGTTTGGATTGTTATCAAAATCTAAAATATTATTGCAAGGTTGGATTATTCGCATACATGTTATAATGATTCACAATCTTAAACCGTCGTGTATTCTATTTAAATTGCAGACATAATAGCGCTTGCAACTTTGGATTAGTTGACAAGATGTTTTGCAGCCTTGAACATTAATTCGAGAAGCTTCCGGTCTATAGTTGGTCCAATCTTGCCTCGACAATCATGTTATCAGGTCTCGTACAGTCAATCACAGTTAACGACTCAATTGTAAAAGTGATCGCGTTATTTTCTCGTTGATTCAATTGGCGGATCGCGAACGACCTAAATCGATGCAACGTGATTTACTGTATGCATCGCTATATCGTATCATAATTTCATTGTACGTCTCACTGAGTGATCTCCGAACGTGCGGCTTATTTTTCTTGTGTTCACGATGCGTTTCTACAGTCTTCTAACTTTCAAGTTGAGCAGAATGTAAATATTACACTTATTTTTTATATTCTTAACGTTAAAATCATTCATTGTTTAAAATAATCCGCATCTTTTGAGACGGTATTGTTTTGTTAATTTTTATTTGTTTGTATTTGACAAGGACTTGGGGTTGGTTCGTGCCGTAATACCGAGTACGTTGGCTCGAAACAGCCTCAACGTCCGCACCGTTGTCGGTCGGTATGACCCGAGACATAATCATGGTTTAATCCGACAGTATGACATGAATAAATTTGTTTTTTCCGTTAACGGTACATAGGTTTCGTAGCGCAAGTTTGCCGAGAAATTTTCACAAGGTCAATTTCGGTGTGGGGTGAGTGAACTTAATGATTGATTGGAAATGACGGCTTGCATTGTTTTACGTAGACCATAAGAATATTACAACTGTATTGTATAGACAGCATGCTTTACGCCCGTGATTGAAACTTTGGATGACACATTTGCACAGACGAATCATCAGAGCATGTTACTGCAAAAGAAACTATAGTACAATAGACGCAAGTTTGGTAGGTATTAGGAGTAAGGTCGTGTTTGTAAAGTAAATTATAAGGATTTATTAAAATATACATCGATGCAAATTAAAGGTTACCGCTTACATTACTAACAACATGAATTTAGTTTAATTTAATAATGGAAATGCATTTTGTTTTTATGTTACATTTCTCTCTCTGCCCGTAACTGTTTTGTATGTATCGGAAATTTCAAAATTGGCTTTATATACCTTTATTATTCTGGATACTTAAATATATCAAATTTCTATGATTCTTTTCGAATGGCTGTCGCATGATGAACGTGTAAAATCAATGGAACGTGGCCGTAATATTAATATTCACCCTTCATGTCAAACGTAAATAATGCTATTCGTGTATAATGTTTGCCTAAGCGATAATATAGAAATTCGTTTTGAAGAAATATTTTCTTAATGAAGATACATTATTGTTTAGATAAACCATTAGATATCACATTTGAGATGGAATATCGTGTATCTAATGATTATCTGCAGTTTAATTAAATTAATTAAAGGTATTCCCCGCTATCTATAATTTTATCGTCAACTAGATGATTATACAATAATTATTATATAATACGACGCGGTTTGCGTCGTTATTTGTTATGCGCGATGCAAAGAATTTTAACAGCTTCCCGCGTCAGCGTTCCCCCTACTTATGATGTCGGAGTCATCAAGAAAGTGAATAGTCTTCATATGTTAATGCGTTCAGCATCTTAGACTTTATCACCCTCAGGTGGGATGGATGGTTGTTAAGAGTTCAACTATTTTGTGTAAAAAAGGTAGGTGCATTTTATCTACCCAAATGAATTTATCGTTAGAATAGTTTCACATAAGAAATATCGTTACAACTGTTTCGTATAAATGAATTCTCCAGGTACCCTTAATTGGCATTTGATTTTATTATCTATTTGAATTTTGTTTTAAAATGTTTGGTTCATTAGATTTCATTACGAGATGTATATTGTATGCCACAGCTAAATAATGTCTCCCTATATGATAGTACATACTTGTTTGAGAAAACGTCGAACGTTCGATTTTCGAATGCAAGGAATTGCCTTCGGGTTGTTGAAATAAATTAATTTGTTCGAAGAATGTGTGTCGTTGGTTTAATACAAAGCAGGTTACTGATAAGTGTAGCTAGCTGTATATAGACAAGTAGTTATGTTGTTGAGCATAGAAAGAGACAGACTATGTAGGCGCCACGTGACCCCAAGTACATCGTTGTCACTTTGGTTAGTGGTATTACTGGTACGATTTATAATATAAAATAATGCAGAGCGATTTTATGGTTTATTTTAAAAAATGCTTATGATTTGATGAGAAACTCGCATATGTTTTGCACTGCATTTGTTTCATTGACACTGATTTATTTAATACTAGCGGCCCGCCCCGACTTCGTTCAGATTGAACAATTATATATATGACTAGCAAATTGGGGGGACTAGCATCTGGGTTTTTGTTGTTCTGTGAATTAGAAATATATATATATTAATTCATAACTTTTTTATTTATGGACGGATTGCAATGAAACAAACTTGAAGTTTTAAGTGATGTTTATTGCAATATATTAGTGAAAACGAGAACAAAGTCGGTTAAGCCGTTTCTGAGATCAGCGCGAACAAACGCATAGACAAACAGACAGACAAAAATTCTAACAGCTATTGTTTTGGGTTCTATTGCGTTAATAAAGGCTTCTAATAATATTTTTTCTCATATTTCGTTCATGTACAGAAATCAATCAGTTAGAGTTTTATTATTAGTATAGATATATTTTAACCTGTCTTTTCGGAATAAAGTACCTTTCAAAGATACATTTTTCAAACTACTTTCTGCATACCTACAAAAACAATAAGTAAATATATACAATATAGGTATGTCTACCCCGACTGAGATTCGTCCCTGGTTTCTGTCGCTCGGCAGGCAGAGTTACCACCGATGGACCTAAATGGTTTTCTATTAAAATCTTCTAAGTAATTTTCATCTCATTTTTGTGTGCATTTTGACATTTATATACTTAACAAAAGAAGTATACATATATATATGTTCCATGCCTTTGCTTTGGCAAAACTTATTCATTCACTTTGGTGAACCAATTAGGTTTTCTTGCTTGTAATTATACTGTAAGTACTGTAATTGTAATTGTACTTGCTTGTAAGTATACTGCAATATATTTATTTATTTATATGGCCGTTAGTCTGAATAAGAAGTATTATTGATGAGATAAGATTTACAGAAGTCAAAATCTTGTTGTTACTATTTATTCAAATCAATGTATGGGTCTCTTCAACACTTGCAACCCATAACTCCACTCTAAAGGTCTGGTCTCTTGACTCAGTTGAGGAAGTCTGCACTGTATTCCATCATCCATTCCGCTGTTCTCGTGAGGATTGGGGAAGAAATCTGTGGCACTGCTTGTCGTAAGTTGTTGCTCGAACTCTTCCGATGTGCCTTAATGTTATCCCATCTGCGTGCAAATCTTATGTTAAATTGTTTCTATTGCCCGTGGATATTTATTACTTGACGAAGCTAGATGGTAACTCCTATATAGCTGTGCTGGTTAGTACTCCCGCTGCGCGATTTTCTGACTTATTATAGCTCTTGTATAGTTCGTGTATAGTTTGTCTTTTTGCTGTGGCCCTTTAAGTAAAATATTACGGTAGACTTATATAAGGCGTTTCACATTTGAAACACACTTACGATGATAATAAACAAAAAAAAGCTACATTATGAAGTGTTTCAATTTATCCAGTGATTATAGACTGGGCGCGGGTGACCTTTTACAATGATACACGTAATTTTTTTTTTATTTTGCCATTAAGTTATTTAGCACTGTAATACTTCTTTTTCTTAAACTTCTTAAATTTATGTTTCCCTTTTAATAGAGTAAAGAGATTACCAAATGTAACGACAACTCCATTTTGATGTATCCTTGGCATTCCTGGAACGAAACACCTTTTTTTCTCCCATGAATTGAACGGTGGCAGCCAATATCTTCAATTATGCTTCTATTACTAGTAATTTTTCAACTAAACACAAAGGGTATCTGGAGAATTATTTTGATACGACCTGTTTTTGTAGTATCTCGCTAATTGACAAAAGTTTTGGGTGCTTATAATAGGGTAGACTTTTAAGTATTTCATTTGTGACATTAATAATATTTGCCTAACTTTAGGTATCGTGATCAAAACAGTGTTCATTGATCGTTGTAGTCATTATTTCAGAAATAAATAACGATCTAGTCTCACCCGTTTTCTTGGTTGACTGGTCAGACTATTATTAGCAATTAAGTATGCTATTGTACATATATTATCAATGAAATATGACACATTTTGGTGCTTCAGTCATATGTGAGGTTCGTATTTTTTTTAATAAAGCTTTTTTTTAATTTATTTTTATTTTGATGCATTAACTTTGGTTGTGAAATTACGGTTTGCATTTCTGTGGTAGGTATGTTATTAATTTAACTACGGTATGTACCCTCAGCAGTTTCTGCAACCAAAAGCACCATTTATTCGTCATCTTTATATGAAAAAGTGACAGCATGCAACACACCTGCTTCACAGCCATACGCCCTTGAATACCTAGCGTTTGACGTTTAGCTAACAAAACGATAGAGATCGGTGATATTTCGTCGGTAGTTTTTTTTTAGTAAAAATGTTTTGTTACATATTTAAAATGGTTATTATGCAAACTTATATAGGATACGCACGCGGGTAAACGATTTGTCAGCCACTGCCGTCAAAGTGTGTCTGGTGCACATAGGAAGATTCGTGATAACCACGCGCCAAATGCACATAGGCTGCACGCGTCACATGCACAGAGGCTGCACGCGTCATATGCACAGAGGTTGCATGTTGTTAGTAATGGAAGTTATCTTTTGACAAGTAGCAAGTGTTATTAAGTTTCAAATTGAATAAGTGCTTTTTAGCATTCACTTCAAGTATCTGCTGGCAGGTAATTTTGCCGCCGCTTTATTTTCATATTTATTTTTTATAAATAACAGATACTCTGCTTAATAATATCAGGTAAATTATAGATCTATAGAATTTCATAATCAAAATTATTTAGTAGTGATATTGGTATTGGTTTTATACTCACATGTATTTTATTCAACTATCTGGACCTTGTAGATACGAGAAATTATTGATAGAGATATTAGTGTAAACGTAGTCTGAATGTGTATATATATGTAGGTGAAAATGAAAGCGCCTCGATTTCACTACAGACAAATACAGTACTAATAGTAGTAACGGGGGCTTGAAATGAATTAATCGCAAATTGTATTCATATTAATGTAATAATAAAAAAAAACACATTTATTTTAGGAAATTTTTATATTTTTATATTATTATTGCTTAGATATTGTATTTTCGAATATTCATATATTTTTTTGCAATAATGTTATGGCCAAAAAGCCACTGATATGTGTGAAGTTGAAGATCTATGATAAATTAATATTTTAGACCGCGACTGTACATCTGCTTTTGCTTCCAGTGTCCAAATTAAAAGGTACACCTGCGTGCAAAACTGTTTGTGAATTATATTCCGCGTTAAAGGAGATAATTCTGTTAATATTTATTCGCAAAAGAACGATGTATAAAGTATGATTATGTCTTGTGATATAAGCTTTTTATTTCAGAATTAGGGTATGTACACATCCGGCCTTTAATTTTCACAATAACATAATTAATTATGCGCTTTTACATATATTATACTTTATTTATGATGACATTCCATAAGTTTCAAAAATTAAGACTCAGTATTTATTTTTGTAGCATACTTTACTCATAAATACTGTCGCTACGAAATTATATAAGTATTGCGGTCCCATCAAGGCATCCGAATTTGAGTCATTATTAACGCATTAATTTTTGTGGACAACCCCTACGGAATATCACACTTGTATAAGGATTAATTTAACTTATACCCTATGATCTGTACAAAAGTTATTGACCCTTAGCACCAAGACTGTTTGAAGATACTAGGACATCAGGATCACTTGACACTTTCATATAAAGCTTACATTTGTTCTCATTTTTAAGTTATTACCTATGTAAATAAATTTTAATTATTTTCGTTTATTGCAGGCAGAACTTTCATAGCTTCTACATCGCCGCTCATA
>PDGT01000079.1:0-15943 GCA_003671415.1 Megathymus violae | reverse complement strand
TATTTATATTATTATATTCATTGACAGCCTTTTACCATGGCTACTTCGTTGAGTACTTGTTATGTAATATAAGTCGAATTACTCAATTCATTTATTATACATTTGAGTATTGCATCTCTATATGTCATGTGTCTTAATAGATTTAGAACTTCAAAGTTTATAGTATTTACTGGTAGATTGAATGATTATATAATATATGATATGAAATATATTTAACACCTTCGATGTACATTTAAATATAAAAGAACAGGGAATCATATTAAGTATCCTGATATAATTTGAATTTTCTAGTAGTGCAAAAAGTAATATGCTTATTTTCTTTTTGTGTGACTGGTGCACTTAAATATATGCACAGTACATGTATTTGTATGCAATGCTTTTATTTATTAGATAACCGAATACAAAAACGGTAATTAATAAAAACGAGGCGCTGTGCATTTCTTTCTTATTTTCTATACACACATTGCATATTGCCATAGTTTTTATCCGAACACATCTTCGCTTGACTATTATTTTGTTAAGTGATTTTGTTTAAACGCAGCATGGTAGTTTAATGCTGCTCTTAAAAGCGCTGAATTTAGTATAAGTTTGAACGTTGAAATGGCATTAACCGTTTTGTAATATTAATTTATACGTACATCAATCATTACTTGAAACCAACATATATTCGAATTGCATATTAGATAAAATAAACTTCTCAACAAGTTGTAGATTGAATAAATTATAAATGAAAAAAACTTTGATATTTCTTAATAAATAAAACTTATTTTTTCGTAACATGATGTTGTTGACTCTTTATGCTATTAACATTTTACATTAACAACAGATATACATTACACTGTAGGGTATAATTCATTCCTTATATTATTTATGATTTTTTCATTGACAGTGTCCGCTGCCCAAACTTGTGGAAATAACAGGAAATGGGAGGGGAGGGTTTGTGACTCCGCAGGCACTTTTGATGTTACCTGTAAGGTGAAAACTCAACTTAACTTCGGTTCAATCCCCTTAGAGCGCATCAATAAATTTTATATTTGATATTGAATAATGGCCTCTATTTCCTAACGTATTGCATAATAATAAGAAACGTAGCGCATTCCAACCGGTCTTGAACGGTCGTGTTCGCGTGAATACATGTAGCGAATTACGTTCTTTTGGTAAGTAATTGTTATGTTGTTGAGATAAATGTTAATATTTTTTATGGAAATTTTAATCGTTGCTTCGTTTAGATTAAAATCTGCCTGATAAATCAATAGAATAGTATCGTACTTTCGAGCCACGAAGAAATTATTAGTATCCAAATGTAATAAATAGTATGCCTCACAATATATCACTTAATAACTAAAGTAATGTTTGTATTTCATTAAACACAAACACGAGAACGGAAAAAGTGTTATAAGTCATAAAAATATACTTTAAAGAACCTACCTTTGGAGCCCGGAGGTTTTAAATTTTAAAAAGAAAGTCATGAGTCTTAGGTTTAAAACGCTATAGTTACTTTGAGTGCGCTGAAAGTAATATACCGAATGAAATATACTCTCCATACATACTCGTACATGTTTAGTTTCCTCACTAGACGTTGATCAGTTTTTAAAAGTTTTTAATCTGTATGTTGTAATACGTCTTCAGTATCTTCGGCAAGGGGCACGTAGAGTGCAAGGACGACAAAACGCCGGCGGGCTCCGTCAACCTACTCGACGACACGTTGCTGGAGTCACCGGGAGCGCCGCCGGCTGACGATATGTCCAAGTCGTTGCCGCACACGTATGTTATGCCTTAATACTTTGTTAATAAGCTAAGAGAAAACATGTCATATTTTCAACTGATTGACTCAATGTTTTTTTTTTGCGTTTGGGAGCCATCGATATCTGTTAGTGTTATGAACAAAAGTTATTAAATTAAGGACTATTGTCGAGTGTCGACTACTAGGCGTACCCAGCTGCTGTGTTGTGTTTGAATTTGAACGACTTGGCCTTCTTATGGATTTGTGTTTGCTTTGTGATTTGGATCTATTTTTTGACTGACGAATATAATGATATAAAAACGCAGCCTCTAATGAAATGTCAGCCTACAAATATTATTATTGTTTCAATTTCCTACCACAGTGAATTAAATCCAACTGAATTAATATGGACATAATTGAAGATTTAGATTGGCGCAAATATTGAAAGTATTAAAAATTTTTAAATGGCTGAAGTCAGGAAAATCTTACGCAAAAGACTTAAATAAATTGGTACGGTATTCACGACACAATTTAAATAATATGAAGATCAATTAGACGTCGATTAATAATTATGTTGTTTAATATTTTTGTTTTATAATATATTTACAAAGCTTAGATTATAATAATAGCTGTGACGCTCTTTATTCAGTTTAGCTTGTTGCATTCATTTAATCATTCATTCAATACTTCCATACCCTAATAGCAAAAGACAACTAATCGAAATTATCACTCGGCAATATTTGTTTATCAAACAAGACAATGTTTGCGTGTATATAATTATGGCTGGCTCGGGCCACAGTCCATGACTAGGGGTTGTTACTAGGTAATTAGTATACAAACACATGGGGGCAATAAACAAAAGTAAGTAAAAGTTCGTAAACAATGCTGTTTCTAGTACTTACAGTACTTACTAGTATTTTTTTCTTTTAACATTCTTTCTCTTCCGACAACGCATTAGTGACGCTTTTGGTGTTACTCATGTCCATAGGCGACGATGACCACATACGATCTGGTGGCTCGTCTGCTCTATTGTCGGCTATTCACATGAAAAAAAAGTTACAGTACTTCTTAGATTAAACAAGCCTACAATTTGGCAGGAATTAAATTGAGATGATGTGCATTTCTTTCTTTAATTAATAAATAAACATAAATGGCGAAAATAAATGAATAAATTCCAGTATATTACAGCAAATTACCGTATCAGTAATAATAGCACTGCAAACCGCGGCGCAGTAGTGTTATGTAGAACCTATTTATGTATTCAGCACGCTCTCAATTCATCTTATAGGCGCGAAATTCAAACTGGTTTGAAATAAAGGAACACTAGGTGTGCCAATGTTGAGTATAGCTGTTGTCTTGATTGCTAGTAAGGTCCCATTTGCATGTGTTTGTGTTCCTATTATTTAGTTGAAAAAGTTGTTGTTAATTCTAATAATAGAAGCATTAGGAATAAAAAATTCATGGCATCTACGACATAGTAAAATCCAACGAAATAAATATTTCTTTATAGGAAGCATTTAATGGGATAGGTTGCACTGGTGCAACCAGTGAATTTACCTAACGCATGTGTATCTTCAGATACATTTTTTTAATCTATGGGGTGCTTTGAGACACTTGTAACCTATTTATCAGTTAAAAGTTAAATTATTATGGATTGCACTGTGTTGTGTTGTTGTGAGTGTTTGTACTGTAGTAAAAATGTGTTGTATAATATCCCAATTTACAGTGAGCTGTCAAACTCTTTGGTCCTGGAGTGTGATTTCCAGAGCTGCGTGCGGAGGAAGACCGTGCTGAAGGAGGGCAGGAAGGTCTCGCTGTCGTCATGGCAACGATACTGGTTGCAGCTCTCCGGCGAGCTCCTACTCTTTTATGCCTCTAAAACTTTTAAAGGGTATGTTTTCTCGTTATAACATTAGGTCAACGGTTCGGGAAGACTCTTGTACTATTGTAATGAAATTGAAGGTATGAGTAGTTTAATTTACACGTTTGTATGTAATGTTAACACCGTGATTATCTAGTGTTTATATACTGTGTATATACGGTCTAAACCTGTGAGTCTAGACTCATGTATAACACAACATTTTCCTACGTAATGGAAGTGTGACTGTAATGGAGCATTGTTTTAATTCCTATTCCTCAGATTCAAATTTGGCCAAAGAGCAAAATATATGTTTAGCAAAAAATCACTTTACTAAATGTTGGTATTAGGTAATTGCTATGATTTATATTTTTGATTCAGTTTGCGGGTTTAAGAACTTAATTTTCATTAAGAATAACTAATTAACATACATGAGACCTTGAGAAGAAGACCTTGAGAGAAAAGTAACCGTATAATATATGCGGAACAGGAGCATCTCTAAGCCTGTGTGTAAGCCTTGTAACTTTGACTTATCAAGTAAAGTAACTTTGACTTATCAAGTAAAGTGTGCTTGGCGGTATCTTTTATGATGTTGTTAAGGAAACGCGCGCTTCTTAGTTCATAGTAGTTATTATTCCGTCAATCATTACATTCGTATATCAACACAACACATTATTTGTGTTTTTGTAAGGTTCGGCTCAACGAGGACTAAAGGGGTTTCGGTACACAATTCTGAGCAATTTTGGACTGGAATAAATTACACTTCTTTTTTCTGTATTTCTAATTCCTTGTATTTTGTGTGGGTTCCGCCATAGTCGGTCTGCTCGTAATATTCTGGTCTATCTCATACACCGGTGGGCACAGGCTCTTGAAAGTAACGGGAAGGCTCTGGCTTTCAACCTTGTTATCGCCAAAGCTGTTGACCGAATTTGGGATAAGCCCCTTCTCACGAACGTTCCATCTTACGGTCTTCCTGAATGGTTATACAAGTGACTTTCTTTCTCAGCGACATATTAAAGTCGTTGTCAACGGTTGTTGCTTGGATATGAAGTCCATCACTGTTGGCATTATTATTCTTCTCCTGTAATATTTCATACGCTGATCATTCTACATGTCAATGATACTACAGCAAACTAGTTGCATTCATTACTGTGCGGATAGTAGCATAGGAGATGCGCTATACTATACACAGGCCGTGCAAAGTAGAGGAAAGCAGAATTAAACTTATCTTTGAAGTTGAGAACTCTCTCAAGCGGGACTCGAAATGGGGTCATCTCAACTTAGTTGAATTCAACCCCTCAAAAACAAAAGTTTGCACGTTCACCTGTAAAAATATTCCGTTTGTAATGACATTATTAATTATTAAGAGTAAGAGAGAGATATTAACATTATTAAGAGTGTTGGTATTTTAGGCGTAGACATGCACTATCGACATCATTTGAAATATAAAGTTAAATTAGCTCCCAAAAAACTTGGCGTTCTCAAGAGGGTAAAGCAGTACTTTATTGCGAAGCTTCTGATCATGTTTTACAAAGCACAAGTCAGGCCTCGTATGGAGTACTGTTCTCATCTCTGGGAAGGTGCGCCACAATATCAACTTAATCTATTTAGTGCCATACCAAAACGCGCAATCGGAATCATTCAGAATCATCAAGACCCGGGTATTACCAACCGATTAGAAACTTTAAGTTGCTCCGAGGAACTGTTTAGACTGATGCCAACGCCACGCGTCGAAATTTGAAAATTGTTGCCACACATCCTCTGGGTTCGTGGCGTACCTTAACAGTCCGATTTTCGCGATCTTTTTCTATAGCCTACGTGTAAACTGAAATGACCTTCTTTTAGAAGTCTTCCCGGAGCTCTACGGCTTGGGATTCTTAAAAAAGGCGTAAAAAGAGCCCACCTTTAGGGCCGAAGATGCAATGGTGATTCCTCTCGGGTTGCACATATCTATAAGCAAAGGTGACTGTTTAACATCAGATGACACCTCTGCATTTTCGTTAGTCCTTAAAGCAATAAAAAATAACAATAAAAATAACTTCGACACATAAAAATACTCGAGCATTGCTTTTCTTGATTATCATAATGTATTAATTATCATAATAAAGATTATACTAATGTTCTTAACTGAGATTCAAAATATATATTTTATGAAGGTTTATAAAAAAAATTTGAAGTCGCTATGTAATTTAAAGTAACAAGAGGCCCAAAACTCTAAGGAGAATATTTTCTACGCCTATTTAAATAGATCGCTAATTATAATTAAACTGATGGTCTTTAAATAAATTGTACGGTGGAGTATTGATAATAGTGACTTTCAATTAATATTTCTCTGGGTCATGTGAAGGTGTGTTGCGTTTGCAGGTGTAACCGATGCGACTTCAGGACTGAGCGTTGCAAGGTGGTCGCACTTCACGACGGCTGGCGGGCGCTTAGCAACAGGGAGGATGCGCCCGACTGCTTCCAGCTGATGGATCACCACCACGGCACCATATACAAGTTCAAGTGAGGATATCTGTGTAATAATACGTGATGAGAACTTTTTAAGCCTTTTTCCACTCTGTGTTTTCGATTTTTTTCATCTGGTCTTTATTGACGACCTATAGTCTTGTCAATAAAATAAATTAAAAACAGAATGTTATTTAATGATTGCGGTCGAATTTAGACCACAGACCAACAAAAGTCAAAATTGAGAGGTGTAAGAGAGGCTCTGTGCTTGAAGCTCAAGTCGGCAACATCTACAATGTGTGCTAATATGTACAAGTGAATTAACTATCCTTATTGTTTTTTTTTTTTGGATTTCAGAACTGCCTCAGAGATGGTGGCAAAACAGTGGGTGATGAAGATAAACGAGGTTACCGAGAAAATGATTAAACCTCTGCCGGCCAACCTCATGTCGTTCGAGTAATTTCGCCAGTGCTGTCTATTTGACCGCGTGCTATACACAGGCCATTAGTTGAACGAAATTCAAATATGCTCATTTGTCACAATGAACTTTATGCCAATGGATAACGATCCAGGTTTACAAGCGTACCGTTTACATAGGAGTACAAATAGGTTATCGCCGTTCTTGGCAAAAATTGGGCGTTGATTATAAAAGAACTGCACGTCTCATGTTTTATTCAATGTATTATTTTCAAATGCTGGCCACTACTTTTTTCTATTTTCCGGTAGAATATGGATACAGAGCAATTTATAATTTACTACACCAAGTTGATCAACAAATAGATAGCATGAATTTTTTTCCCATGGCTATTCAGCTCGGCTGTCGATGTTGGAGCATGGTCACGGGGTCTCCATGATTCCTTTGGGTTTGGTGTTTCCATTTTTGATCATCAGTGACTAAATGATAAAAAAATCCTTTCTTTCATTTGTATGCATATGGAATTCAGTTACCTTGTTCTTTAGTAATTCCGACAGTATTACATTATGTGAAATTTGTTGCCGAGTCCATTCCTCGTGTACGTATAAGTTATTCTTGCATTTGGTATATTGTCAACCACAAATTAACAGGAATGGCTATAATTTGTCAAGCGGTGGAAACTTAGTTGCACTTCTATTATTATTTACCGTTCGACCCCTCGGAATCAGTAGTAATCAAATTAATAATTTGACTTCTCCTTTCTGCTTCGTTTTCTTAGTATATATTTATATCATAGTAACAATTTATGCTGTGATAAGTAATAAAATCTTCGACACTTAATATCATGTAAATTGTCATAACCAGATACAACCATATCATTCCAAGGGGTCCCGTTGCCACAATATTTTACTCAAAAACTGATTAAGCCGTACACTATAAGTAATAGTCTGTGATGTGATCTGACTTTTTTTATTATTCTAAGCATGTAATGTTAGCACGGGGCGAGAAATCAATGGATGAACGTTTTTACATGAGCTTTTCCATGACATTAAATAATAATCACTTAATAATCTATCGATAGAACTGCTTTTCCAAAACTATTCCTTCCTTTTAGATTTCCCAATGACGGTCCAGTAAAAGATTATTAATATGTTCTATGAATAGGCGGAATACATTCGCTTGTCAATAAAATATATCGTATTAAAACTAAGGCGCTTGGTTAATTAATGAAATAATTATATTTAAACAAGAATACTGTGTCTAGGCATCGTTCAATTTTGTTATTTAATTATCTGTGGAAAACGCCGTCTTAATGTCAGTGTTCATGTAGTACAACTTAAACGAAATTTTTTGTGACGTATATTGAACAAAATATTACCTTAATATTATAACTATTACTCCGGTATCAGTTTATGTAAATTTTTTATTATTAAGTCTTGTGGTATCTGTAATTCTATTTCGTTGCGAGCAATGACCGCGATGTTAGTACAAGCTCGAATTGGATAGAAAAGGATGGCTATATTAATTGTTGTACTGTGAATGACGTCATGCTATAGTCTTGAGATACAAAGACTATTCTTGTTGCGATGTTGCATGACATACATCCAATGACATATTTTCCACGTTATCAGATAAACCAAAGGTATAAATAATAATAGCTTCTAGGGTGAGTATAAACGTGTGCGGTATTATTCCATTGGTTTGACGCTCCCCGTTACTTATCCTGATTTTGTTGCGAACTACTGACTTCTCATATCGCGAACAGACGCGAAGATTAGTTTAGAAGTGGGCGGATATTTTTCCGATTCATAGTTCAACGCTTTTGATAAGGACGAATTGTCTCGATGGTGGCTCATTATGATTTTATTGTCTTCCTGACTTTTTATTTCCATTTTAGCATTAGAATAATATTTTTAGGTATCCGTACGAGATATTTTTCAAGTGGAAATAATGTTCTGTTGTTGGGAAGGCGAGTGCACTGGTTTTGCTGGCTCAAAAACATACACTACTGTGTATCTCGAATATACAAATGACGTCATGTTTAATATATTTCTTAAGCTAGATTTTTAGGTGTAAGGTGAGAAGCCAGCGGAACAACACAGATCGGTACAGTATTTGCAAGGGAGTGGCAATCAACACGGATATAGGTGACCAGCGTGAAGTAGTATAAATCCAAAGCCTGACTATTTAATTATTGGGTTTCTATTAGTGATATTTTATCAAAGTCAACGTAAAAAACCTTTTGAGTTGAGATTATCTGAGATATAAAATTCGAAATTGAGTCCTTAGGGTATTGATATATCGCACCCTTAGAATGAAAGGGACTTAACTCAAAAACTGCAATTTATGGGAAATGACGAAGAAAGTTTTCAAAAATGTATGGTCTTGAGTAAATTTAAAGTGACTGATGTATGAGGTTTTCCCTTTTTCCCTTTCTCCCTTTCTCACTCATAATTCGGGCTCTTTTTCACCATGGGGTTTTAAAGTAAGCTGTTTTAAGTAAATTTATAGTAAAATGTGGAATTTCAGGAATTTTGAGTCAATTCACTTTCATTCTAAAGGTGCGATATGCACATTGTTATTTTTAGTGTTGTTGTAATGTGATTGCTTTTGAGTAATAGTATTATTGATAGAAGTGTTGTAATAGTCTCGTATTTTTGATATCATTATTAGGTAATAGTTACATAATCAGAAGTCGAATAACTATTACATATAATGAGCATAAAAATAACGCTAATATAAAGGGTAACAATAAAACATATTCTTCTGTCCGTGTGCATGTGACTGGACCCCTCGTAAACGTCTGCACTGGTTTTGTTATAACCTGTGTGTGTGATTAAGTGGGTCCGTGGATTGTTTAGATTCACTATTGGACCAGGTAGGTGACGCTGCGATATAGTTCCAGGAATGTATTGCAGAAAAACGTTTGTCGGGCCAGTTGTTATATGATTCCATAATCACTTACCATCAGGTGGAATTTTATGTAAAAAAAATGTTTGACAAAGTTAAAAATAAAATATATGTAAGAATTGGGTGTCAATTTTAGTTTGCAATGTCTATCATCTAATACTTTGCTTATAGATAATATATATGATAATATAGATGAATATTAACGCACGCATTGTTTCTAAAATATATGCAGAAGAGTTTCTTTATAAGGGGTATGTATAATTTTCTCGAATCTACGAATCAGATTTTTGATTATACATGATTCATTTTTCTATTTAGAATATATACACTCTAACATACTGACTGTGTTCAATTTGAATATACTCAATATTTTCAATGTATTTCCGATGTTTTGAATAACCTTATTAATGTTAATTGTCAGAGGTGGTATAATCTATTTATCGAACTTGCACGCTTAAATCTTGCAGGCTGGGTAACAAATTAAGGCAGATTTTTGGAATGTTAAGTACTGTGCAAATTATTAGTATCAAAATCTGTAAAGATTTATTGTATATCAGCCACGACATGGTTTTCATATAGGTACATGAGTTTCTATCCAAGTTCCATATATATATAAGATAGGTAAATGTAGTCTGTCAGTAGCTCGCAACAGATCCGGGTCTGTCTCAGGTATTTTTCTGCCATAAATTTATTATTAACCTATGTACAATTATTTTAAGCAACAGTACAACTAAATATTATAGTTCTTCTTAATATAGAATCGTTATCCAATTATCCGTGTACTCGATCCACCGTAGGGATGTAGGACTATGTTTTGTGTTACTAATATTTTTAATGTTTTTGTATCATTTTCTCGTATACTTTTTATAAGAAAACTTGACTGATGACGTAACTAAGCAAATAAGCGTTTTGCAAATAATATTATCGTATTTTTAGTGTTGTCGGGTCGTGTTCGGCTATCAATATGGAATACGTTTTCGTATACGTAATTTTGAGTCAATTCAAGGTCACGCGCTTTATAATTATAAATTTTCCCTCTTGCTTTAATTATTATGATTAGATATTAAACGCGTTCGTGCAAAACAATGGCACTTTGAATTTTATGGGCTTACGGATTGTGTTGAAATTCCACAAACACCTTTTTGGTACAATATGCGTAATGGTATGATGACTTGTTTACAATACGCTAAGAATGTGATACGGCTCAAATCCTTCTTACTTCTTCAACTGTTAATTTTAGCGGTTTAAAATTAAACCATTGTAAGTAATATATATTAATGATTAAAAATCACTTCCAGAAGAAAGAACATACGCGGCTTTGATGAACTGAATAATTGCAATAAAAAAAAATTACAGTATCAAAATTCCCATGATTACCTCGTAATTCATAGAGTATTATCGATTAATCAAATCCATAGGTTATGATATCCATATGTTAATTTTAAACATAAATGACGAGCGGCAGTGACTATTTATTATATTATATATAGTTATTATGTATAGTTTGCCTGCTGTTATTATAAAACAAAATATTTGCATCGTGTGACCAGACATCTTCCCAATTGTGTTCGCGACTCGCGGCGTTAACTTTGTGACAATAACTGGTGAACAGCGCTGTACGTCAGGATTTAAAAAAATTTGTGTTTGATTTAATATCCATCAGTCGTATGTAAACAGAGTGATCTCACGTCAATGCTGAAGTTGGTAGGTCGTCACTGCACTGCAGCTCTCTTAGTGCGTTCCCATCGGCTTCTATATCTAATGGTGCGGATTGGATAATAAAACAATTTTTATTTACTGAGACTCCCCTTCAGGATCATCTGGTTTATTATCTACGTCATCATACTCATCGACTGCGGCACCAGGATGATCAATCATTTTTGCTATTGACATATTCCGGTTGCAACTTGATTTTAAAAGAAGATAATCCCTTTCAATATGTATACATATGTCAGTGCGGCGTGTGGTCAAAAGAAGTCGAGATTAAAATAAAACGGAGGTATTTTTTTTACATTTTGATACAACGTACTCTTTTGTAATTTTCGTGTTTAATGTATCGAAAGATTAGATTGAATCGGTCCATTGTTTACCGCACGCTGCGTACGAGTCAGTCTAGTTCAGTTAGACGAACTAAGAATGACGTAAATTATCAAACACAGCCCATGAAAAATCGAAGTCCTGTCTGTTGTATGCGATTCCAAAGTTTCATAAATTAAATTGAGCAGTTTGTCAAACGAAGTGATCATTTATTGACTTTACTATACATTCAGGTGTTCTGCATGATTCTTCAGCCCTTTGGTGTATGCATTGAGCAGCGAAAGTAAAATTGAGTGGACAAGATGAGAGGAATTTATGATAAGATAAGGATGTTTTTGTGTGTCTAAATGTCGATTGCCCGTTTGTGTTTTAGCACATAGTTGTTATTAAAAAATATTGTCCTTGATATTGAACCTGTTTGACGATTAAATACCCGACTTGAATACGGTTGACGGCATTCACGGGAACATCGCGAACTGTTATTTAATACAAAATACTCACTCAGATTTATACCTATTTTTTAATTCGATTGTTGATCGTTTGAATGTATGACCGAGTCGAGTAATTTCCGCCGCCATCGATAGGTGTTACCGATCGGCAAAATTTCTCGAGCGCTTCCGTGTTCCGACGGATGCGCTAAGCAAACTTGGATTTTATCGTTAGCTAGCAATTATTAAGCCATTCCGGAATTCTTCGGGGGGCACTTTTGACAGTTAATTTCGCCAATAACCATAATCAAACCGTATCGCGGGAACGTTTACTATGCCGCCAGTGAGTTGAAAACTTAGGACAAGATGGCGTACACCGGTATACGAACCATTTTTTTTAATACATCAATTGTTTATCGTTTTGCTTAATCGAATCGTTAATCATTCGAATCCGTTAATTATAACTATAGTAATATGATATTTTTACGAGGAGGCTAATATTTTTACGTGTATGAATGTAGCGGTATTCGATTGATATAACTATTCTTGTCGATTGAGGAAGTGGTAACGATTTTCAACTTGCCTATTATATCATGCATCACGTGTTTGTAAGGTACAATCACAGCGAGAAAGTAATTTAAATCACCTCACAAACTAGAATCACTCAAATACATATTTCGATAAAGTCATAAGTCAAGTAGTGTCGTTATTGTTATTTATAATAGTGCCGTGACAATTGTAATAGTAATTTATTTATTTATAACAACAGATCCGTCTAAGGTAGGATCGACTGGACTGCCAATACAGTTATTATTAATATTAGTTAGTGATACATACATATGTAAGTCGCTTGATTATCGACACAACTTTATCAGCCACG
Source organism: Megathymus violae (assembly GCA_003671415.1). Taxonomy (NCBI): domain Eukaryota; kingdom Metazoa; phylum Arthropoda; class Insecta; order Lepidoptera; family Hesperiidae; genus Megathymus; species Megathymus violae. The sequence continues at coordinate 3,244 of PDGT01000079.1, read as the reverse complement.
TGGAACACTAAAGTGTTGCCTTTCTTACAAATTAGGATCAAGTAATCGGTCTTCAATTGTTTCGAAGGTGCGTATAGGGTATGCTAGATCTTGAAAATCGTGACGTCATAGCTTAGCTTAAAAAATATAAATATTATAATCCGTCATATCAATATTATGTCGTACGTCATTTGTAACAAACAATATAATTATGTCCTTTGGTATCGCTAGGAATATGCGATAACTACGCCCCTACTTGGTTAATTCAATTTTCTTGTCCCAAGTGCTTGGAAAAATATAGTTTCTTCTATTAATATTTTTGAGTCGCTTATACACGTAATTAGCGTAATATTAAATCTGAAACCACCACGAGGTTCGTGCATGTAATTTTGGTTGGAACATTGTCATTTAAGTTTTAAGCGTCATCGTTATTAGAAGGTCCCATTCGCAAATGGTCATACTTTAGAAAAACGTCACAATGCTGCGAACAGTTGCAAAAGCGGTCCCTTGTTTACTAAAAACCTTTTTAACAAGCACTTGCGCTCAAGTTTTGTAAGGGCGAGTTTTTAATTCTTGGACGAAGCAGTATCAATTATGTGCCACATTTATAATTGCCGTTTTATAGCATTTTTTAGTTTTAGCCATGTGAGATTTTGAATGATATAACTAGATTAAATTCTGTAATATTAAATTTCTTCTGTATTCCGTTTATTAAACAGGGCTTAGTTCAGGACTATCTTAGTACTACAGCGTTCATTTGTAGAGGAAAAAGAAAACTTTTAGGTAATCTCTTTGCATTTGTTTTGAAGAATTATCTTTTTGAAAATTAGAATTTATGTAATTCTTCACAATCATTGTAAGATTTTGATTTAATATAACAATTATAATGTAAGTAATATGTGAATGTTCCCTGATTAAAAATTCGTCTAAAATTCATATCATATTCATTTATTTACATTTCATAGCATGTCTATGTATAAAAAATATTATTGTATGGTTTTTATGTGGTCAGTTTCGGCTTGGGACGTGTTAACTGTACCACTATAGCCTTCGCGTGTTGCCTTGCATATAATTATTGAATGTTAATGTATCTGTCATACAAATATTATACACTATGTAATAAAATTTTCTCATTGATTATTATAAGCAGTTATGTAAAAGCTCTATATTAAAATGAGTTAAACATTATGTCGTTCTTGTTTTCATATTTTTCGTATTTCCCTGGACCCCTGAAAAACGACAGAAGTTATAAGCTACTGTGTTGTCACCCCAGTAGTTCCGTTGGTAGACAATTGCCGAGAGTTAAGGATTAATCTTTATTTCCCATAAGAATAACAATTATATTTACAAATATGACAAAAGTTGAGGGTAATTACAAGAAAAAAAATAGTTCAATTGTACCGTACTAACACGGATAATTCAAAGTATATGAGACTGGAAGTGCCTTTCAGCGTAGTATGCAGGAATAGTATGCGCGGAAATGAGTTTGGAGTTTTATTTATGTATATTTAGAATTTTAAAAGTAATTATTGTTTTTGCTCGTTTCATATCTGCAGCTAATTTATTTGTGAGTTCTGGATTTGATTCCGGCCTGGGTAGAAATTTATGCGACAGATAAATCTTTGATCACTGGTGTTACAAGTTTATTTCTAATATCTCATGAAATTTATGTATGACTATATACCTAAATAAAAACTGTTGTATGGCTTGTCTAAGAACTTTGCTTGGCAGGCAAGGTGTGTCCTTAGCGGAATCTCGAAACAACCTATTTACTGAAACGTTTGTCAAGGATGTTATATGAGCCCCGAAGAAAGAGTTCACCTGCTAAATAAAATTTAACGTAAATGTTTCAAAGTGACATTTGAATTAGTAACTATTTCTATCGAGGCAATAAATATAGAGTAGTATTTTAAATTAAATGGAGTTTATTTCCTGTATGGTACGAAAAGAAAATTTTTTTTTTTATAGTACATAAAAAATATTCTTCCATCAACGTCATTAAGACTCCGCTATTACAGTTCGCCTACCATTTGACTGTCGTTTTCACTTTTAGATACGGCCTTGACCCTCAATGGCATTCCGCAAGTGAACAGTTCACATTCTTCTGGGAATATTGAATTCCTCATGGCCATAATTTTCGTGTTTTACGTTGGCACAACTAGCAAACTGCCCTCTCTTTGCTTCGGATAAACAACGCCTTACGCTAAGAAATACTAATAATATAATATGAAATATTATACATTAATATCATCATCATCTCAGCCGGACAACGCCCACTGCTGGGCATAGGCCTCATAATATATAATATAATAATAGTAACTACGTTATTTTTAACTTTTTTATTTATGGATGGATTCAAACGAAACGAATTTTAAATATTAAGTAACGCATATTGCTATAATATTAATGAGAACCATAATGAAATCGGCTAAGCCGTTTCTCAGATTAGCGCGAACAAACGCACAAACAAAAATTCTAACAACTATTATTTTGGATTCTATTGCGATAATAAGGCCCCTAATAGAAATTTTTCACATATATCCTCAACGTACAGAAAGCGATCAGTAAGAATTTTATTATATGTACAGATTACTGTTACTTTTGTAATAATGTGCCCCCATGTTCATATGAGCGAGAATCGATGACGGCTCTAGGCCTGAGTAGTAGTGATCATTCTGAAGAAACGATCCTTCTCCATATCTACTCCATAACGGAACGGAGTGAATGTAAAAGGAGTTATTACTTTATATCAAAACTAAATATTGAATTGGCGAAAAAGCGATTAGTAAGAATTTTATTATATGTATTGATTAATTTCATATTAATTTAATAATTTCTTTATTTACAGTGAAACAGATATTATATACAAGTTTTCAAAATTTGTTATCGCCCCTCCCCGTGGCCTAACTGGATAAGGCTCGGTTGCTGGAACCGAAGATTGTGGGTTCGAGTCCCACCGGGGTCGGGTGAACTTGGCATTGTTTCAAAACCACAAACCTTTTTGCTTTTTTTATTTTTATTTACCTAACGAATCATATGATAACTCATAGTGTGGATTTAGTTTGTGGATCTCTATAATGAAATCACATTCTGAGAGCTTCCCTCACCATTCTACTAATAGCTACGTTCAACCCAGCGATTGAAATATAATAGTTTTTATTCATTGAATAACCTACAATTTAATTACCTTATAATTAAAAAAACACTAGAATTATAAGACGCTAAAATTAATTAATTAAAAAGACAAAAAAGGTTATGGAAAAAC
>PDGT01000078.1:1535011-1570120 GCA_003671415.1 Megathymus violae | reverse complement strand
CCCCGCTAAAACGAACGCACGGCCGAAACAGACCCCACCTGGAAGCACGGGAACACGACCTCAACAACGGTAAAGACAAAAGCTAAGGAGCAACAGCAGCAGCCTACCGAATCGAGGATATCATCGACGCGTAGGCAATCCGTCGAGATAAGTATTTCTCCCGTGAAAACCTGGACGAAATACAAAAGCCGTCTAACGGAGGCAAAAGCCATGATGCAGAAGGTAAGATACCAGCTAAATAGCTCCCGAAACACCAGTGGAGCGATCAAAAAGGAGGTCATTAACGCGGCGGAGAGACTAGTGCAACTTGTGGGAGAAGCAGAGGCCGGTGAGAGGATAGGCCAAAGAAAGGAAGTCTCCAATGTTACAGCAAAGAATAATAAAAAATTAGGACAAAAGCGGGACCCCAACATATCGGACATGACTATAAGGGATGACCACATTATAGCTAAGATAGAGAGAGGAAAATAACAGACTGCTAAAAGAAAACGAAAGGAGAATGTAGGAAATAAAACAGATCGTAGAAAATCAAAGGGAAAGTATGGAGAAGATATCATACGCGAATATAGTTATCGAAGGAAAAAAGTTGGAGACAAAAAACAAGGTAAATGAGAGAAAAACTCTTCATTCGGTGGTAGTAACCTCCCAAGATGAACAGGAGACAGGAGAAGAGGTGCTAGAGAAGATAAGGAAGGCAGTCGAGGCTAAGGAAGGGTGGTTAAAAGTAGAGAAAGTGAGGAAAGCTAAAGACAGGAAGATTATAGTGGGGTTTAGCACACAGGAAGACAGGGAGAAAATAAGAAATAAGATAGAAAAAGCTGGACAACGCCTAGTCTTCGAGGAAATGAAGAATAAGGACCCGCTTCTGATCCTAAAGGACGTGCTCACAATGCACAGCGACGAAAATTTCGGCGAGAAAATTTCGAGACAACCCCATCCAGGATAATCTCGAACTCGCGGAGAGAGGAGTAATACCACCCACATCGACCTCCCTTTTTCTTTTCTTTTCTTTAATGTTTAAGCACATATTGTCTTTAAATGGAATTCAACTGTTGACGTTGAACTACATTGTCATTACCCGAAATGCAACTGTCAACTTGCATTAATGTAACACCATTAGTATAATTAAATACATAAAAGTCAGTCGATTGGCAACCACCACACAAATAAGTTCTTTATTTTGTAATTTTTAAAAAACTTTTACGTTTTCCATAAACAAATCTAGATACGTTTATACTTACAAATCTATTGCGAATTTATTGTTATGGTTTGTAGTGTAGAACTATATATAGAGACTACGGTTGCGGACAAACCCTTATAGGTTTTTGCAACCGATTCATTATGTATGCTTATAACTGTTTGGTATTAAATAAAAAAATAAAATAAAATAAATTATTGTACTTAACCACTTTATTTGACGTAAAATATAAATGTAGAGAAGAATTAAAAACAATCGTAGTTCAATTATTTATTTATTAAAAATATTTCGAAGAGTATACATATATATAACGAAGACAGCTGTATAAGATATACGCAGGTTATATCTATTTTTATAATTTACCAAGGCCTTATGAAATAATCACAGGCTCCCTCTTGTGGCATCGCGACGATGAGACCACACGATACTTTAGGACAGCATTCAATTACCTACTCCTATGACTAGCAACACGAGGACCATTTAACTGAATTTATTAAAATATTATATCATGTGAGTCACATTACTTCACGTATTTTAATATATTATATTATATAATTAAATGATTCACGTAACAATCAAAACAAATATAACTATTAAGAAGCCGGCTACCAAACAGATGATGAGCCCCAGTTTTTTCTGAAAACAAAATGAAGTAATTTAGTAATAGACGACAAGTGTGCAATATTCTTGTAAGAGTGTCTATATTTACAAAAGATGCTAGTGATAGGCTCTTGCATCGCGTATTTTGTGATCTTTCAAATTCGTTTGATTGTGTTGAGCACCGGTCAAACTCGATCTGACATAATATACTTATTACTTACTGATATAATATACTTATATTATATATAAAATATACTTTGTCTCATACCCATATTGGTTAACTACATAGTATAAGGTCAACTGGTTATGTATAATGTATATTTAAATGTATTGAATTAGCGTTACTGAATTTGAATAATGTGAGTAAGATCCGATTTTAACTCTATATTATTGCGTTGATAAATTTCCATGATAAAATGTTAAAAATATACAATTCATAGTTTTTTTAGCGGACACCCGAGCAGACGAGCAATCTGATGCAAGAAGAAGAATAAAGAAGGTAAGAAAGAATCATAAAACTTTTAAGGATGACCTTAGACTTAGCTCCAGCGGACCATACATATAGAGGCTTTTAATGACGAAGTCTTCACGATACATCCATACTGAAATAATGTTATATTCAAAAGGTTGGCTGCATTCTTGATATTAAAAGTTACGTACATAGGGAGGCGACCTTTTTGTATTTTATTTATTTTATTATAATAAATTAATAGGTTAATTTTATAGCAAAATGTTAAATGAATTTTATTTAATTTTAAAAGTAGTTTAATATAATATTAATGTTACTTGTCAGGATCCGTAGGCTCGTAAAATGTTACAACAGTTCCGCAGAGACTTTATTTTACTTCACACACACTTCACAATCACAATTACACTCATAGATCGCAGGTATTCGCTTCGTAGGGAGAGAACCCTTTTGCCTAAGTCATAAGGGCGAGATTGGCCTGAAGTGACCCAGGTAGTTTTTATTACTACCTGGGTTTCACTTTTATTATCTCTATTGTTTTCAATGTAAGGGGTCGGCCACCCTTCCAGAAACTTTGTAAACATGCCAACTTTCTCTTATCGGCTGTCCTTCAAGAAGCTTCGTAACATTAATTTATAAGAAGTTGAATCGATTGTCAATCAGGTTACTTGTTTTGAGTGTTCAGAGTGGCGCGAGGAGGGCGTCGGTGTTGTTATTTTTCACTTAGTATTGAAGTCTGTACGATATTCGAACAGGATCAATCACATTTTAGTTGTTGTATAAGGTGTCACTCTACTCGAGTGATTGTACATTTAATAATAAAGAGCAGCTTCGCCGACATTGCAACGTCGTTAGTGAAGAAAAATGGAATTGTGTTGTGCTGTGATCTATACATATAATAAAATTCTAAGTGATCGCTCTCTGTACATGAACGATATATTATGAGAAAAAATATAATTAGGGACCTTTATTAACGCCACAGAACCCAAAACAATAGTTGTTAGAATTTTTGTCTGTTTATGTGTGCGTTTGTTCATGCTAATCTCAGAAACGGCTTAACCGACTTTGTTCTGGTATTCACTAATGTATTGCAGTGAAGTTCGTTTCATTGCAATCCGTCCATAAAAAAGTTATAAATTAATTTAAAACAAAATAGGTACTAGTTCTTAGCGTAAGGCGTAGTTGTTCCCAACTGAAGCGAGGGCGGTTTGCTAGCACTTAATAAAGTGATTTTTAGCGAACGAAGTAAAATTATATGTTTATCATTTATGTTACTCAATAAAGTGTGTATTTATGTTTCTCAATAAAGTGAAATTTATTATTTTATATTGCTTTTGTTCTCCGACGATGGAATCTCGCGACCACGCGTCGAGATACCCTTACGAATTACTAACACACAACACATTCAGTGTCGTCTCGTTTCAAGTGTACCTTGTGCGCCTTGCGGTGACTGACGGTACCCTTGAGCAGCTCTTGACCGCCGCTCTCCACGTGCTCGGTAGCCTGCAGCGCAAAGTATTCTACGCTGTCGATTTGATCTTGCTAAAATTACACAAAACACGAGAGACGATTAATTAAATTTCTTGCCCTATACGTAGAATTTAATAAATTGCAATCGGAGATCGAGGCGCAATCGGAGAATCCATACGAAGCGTACGCGGGACGATCCCAGTTGGAGGAGCGGTGCCCCGCTAAGCCAGCCCTCGCACGCGGCCTGCTGGCCGACCCGTTTCCGTGACGAAGCGGGTGCCGTACAAGGCTCGGCGTCAGGTGGAACAAATATAAATAATAATGTACGACTATTTAAATTGATTTGATTCATTTTGGTAGTCGCTTTAATAAGCCAATAAGTTCATTTCAGTTTATTTTCGTTGTTTCTAGACACTTTTGTTTAGTTTAAAAATACTTTTATTTTCTTTATGTCATAAAAATTGTATGGATCCAATAAATAAATTTCAGTATATCTCTGCTTCTTTAAAGGGCAGTATCGCTAGTGTTATTAAAAATATCAACTTTAATAGTAAAAATCATCACAGAGCGTGGGATTTATTACGAACGATACAACAACAACCGAATACTACAAAGTTCATAATCACGTACAACATTGTTTGATGTAGATCCGATTCTTAAAGGGTCCAGTAGCTGCTGGCGTAATTTAATAGACGTAATAAAATATACACGTAAAAATATTAGAACTCTTGCTGCATTAAGTCAGCTAACTTAGCATTAAGATACTCTAATTATTTACATGATGTCTACAAACTAGACTAATATCACAATACTTTGACAGATGAACCTAGTCAACATACAATACCTGTAGTGGCTACCCACAGCAGACATCGATCAATGTACCTACGGGTCTGTAGATGTTCGGGACAGTATAATTGGGATTCCAAACCGACGGCGCTTAGGCATGGAACATACAGCAGTTTTCCGCCCGCGTATTTTTATTAATTAAAAAGAGAAACCATCCGACGCGGTCTATGGCGTGTTTAGTCGGTTTGTGTGCCGTCACAAGACATGTTAAGTGAAGTGAAATAATTTACTGAGTCTTCGGGAGGATTAGTGGAAGATGGATCTACAGCGACTCTATTGGTGTTGCGTCTTCCACTCGGTGTATACGTCGGACTGGTTGTCACTAGATGGAATAATTTAAGTACCGTTAATTTAACTTCTTTCATATTAGTTTGTTTAGAATAATAGCGGTTTCATCTTTGGGAAACGTCAAATTGAAATGAAATGAAAAAAATGTTTATTCGTAGTCTAAAGCCGCAGCTGAACATAATGAAATACACAAAAAACAGAGAAAAGAAAACACAATAACACTACACCCTAAGTATATGCTAAACTCAACCTAAATACAACATGAAATGTCCGTGCTGCAGCGTAACGAGCTACGAATGGGCCCAGCCTCAGCTTAAGCCGCGCGTGAGCACAGCACAGATATTTCAGTCTCGGCCCTGCCTTCCGTGGCGGAAGCCCGGTCAGTCTTTTCGGTTAAATTATTTTTCTTAATAAAATTAAATTATTCCTAATTTACTGACTGTGAAGTATTCGGAATAAGTGGGTACATGAATAAAACGTTTGTTTAGTTAATGAGAGTAAAAAGTATGAAGAAAGAAATGAATTAAAAGGACATATTGGAGGACATATTGGACGCGACACGTGTTTTACCTACAGACAGGCCACAGGGCTAATGGGTTTACATATATTTGCCGCCATACCTGCCGGTCAGAAACACAGTGGTAAGTAGTTCAAGTGCAGATTATTATTGATAATATTTACTAGGTTTAAAATAATTTATAACAAATCAATAACAATTATATTTTAACAAAAATTCTACAAAACATTTCAATTATTAATAAACAACGGCTAGAGACTTGCTTTTTCTTTTCAAGAAGGAATAATTTATACCTAGATCTGAATGTGTTTATTGTTTTCAGACTGCGAAGAGGAGGTGGCAGATTCAGACTGCGAAGAGGAGGTGGCAGATTGCTGACTGACTCGTGATTTCCTCAGGATACTACTAGGCTGCAGTACCCAAGTAAGCCGTTACCCACTAGACTCGGTCATAAGTGCTAGTATTCATATCTAAAAATTGGGGGCTCGATTTAGAATTTGTGTCGAGGAGCTCAACAATCCCCCTTTCGTACGATACAATTGGCCAGGAGAACAGAGCGTGGTTAACCACCAATTAGGATTTTGCGCGAAATTGGATTTTGGATTTTGTGGAACGAGGATTAAGTAATTAATCGGCTTGAATCTTGAATCGTTTGGTCGTGGTTCGTCCTCGAGATTAGTAATCTGAAACACTGCACATCTGTAAGTACACACGTACAATCTTATTCAGAATGCCTAGATAACATAATTATTCACAAGAAAGCTTTTATCAAGTCTTGGCTTCATCATAAACGAGGATAAAAGTAACCTCGTGCCCTCCAAGTTTTGCAAATTTTTGGGATACTGTATCGATTCCGAAAAACTCGAGATTAGCCTACCAGAGGAAAAAAGCTAACGCATCAAAAATAAATTACTGACAATGCTGAATTTAAAAAGATGTAACAGCTAGCGGAAGATGGTCAGGGGCCAAACGATAAAAATACATTAACGAACTAGAATTACTCATAGCATTTTTTGGTCTAGAAATATTGGCAAAGAATTTTTGTAATTTCCTAATTCTACTTCGGATCGACAATTCCACAGGTATAGTTTATATAAATCGCATGGGTGTATTCAGTTCCCACATCTCACAAAGATCTCTAACGATATTTGGCAATGGTGTGTAGCTCGTAATATTTTCATAAGTGCTTCCTACATAAAATAAGAAAATGTGACTGCGGACGCAGAATCCAGACGAATTCACCCAGACATCGAGTGGGAACTGACACAAAGGGCCTTTCAACTTGTAATTAATAATTATGGCGTACCAGAAATTGATATTTTCGCTAGCCGAATAAGCGCCAAATGTAAAAAATAAATTTCGTGGCATCGCATGACGTTTATGATGTTAACGCATTCACTGTAAAATGGTCAAATACTTTCTTCTGTTTTCCCTCCGTTCTCAATCATACTAAAAGCCCTTAGAAAAATCATATCAAAAAAGCCACAGGAATAATAGTGGTACCTAGATTGCCCACACAATCGTGGACCCATTATTCTTACGTCTATTAATATCGGAAACTACTGTCTTAAAACCAATGTATCACTCTATCTCGTTTTAGTAACAGGAATATTCAGAAGCACCTTACCCTGGTTGCCGGAGTATTGTGCGGACAGCATTACTGCGACGCAGTATTCCGTCATCCACAACTACGATAATACTGGCCTCCCATTTAAAAAAATAACTTAATACGATGTCATGCTAAAGAGATGGTACGATTTTTGCTCCAAAAATGGATGCAATCTGTTCGAATTTTCAATACCCGCTATCTTATATTTCCTTAGAGACGCTTTTAATAAAGGTTGTCAATATTGAACCCTCAATTCATATAGAGCAGCGTTAGGTTTGATACTAGATTCGTACATATCAAAAGATGACAGACAGTCCAGATTTTTTAAAGGGGTTTTTTGGTTACGTTCGCCCAAACCGAAATACGTTATTACATCGGATACTTCAATCGTGTTAACACAGTTATCAAAACAATATCTCAACGAGGAACTTTCTTTAGAATCCCTTACACGGAAGTGCGTGACACTTCTTGCTTTATCAACAGCTCATAGGTTTCAAATATTTTCCCTAATAAACGTCAATAATATAGAACATCTTCCTATTCTTATCAGAATAAAAATACACAACATAATATAAATGACCAGCTCAGGTTTCTATCAGCCAATATTACTCTTACCTTTCTTTACAGAAAAACCCGAAATTTGCCCTTCCAAAACACTCATTGCTTATTGGGGGAAAAAATGTATACGTACATCCAATAAACTGTTCATGAGTTTTAAAAAACCACATAAAGGGGTTACATCATAAACTTTAAGTAAGTGGGTTAAAATCGTTCTAAGAGCTGGTGGTATTGATGTCTCGAAATTCACAGCATACAGCACACGACATGCATCTACTTCAAAAGCGCATAAATGTGGCGTCTCCATAGATTTGATACGCAAAACAGCGGGTTGGAGCAGAAATTCACAAACATTTGGAAAGTTGTACACAGTACAGCATTAACAACAGCAGTTATTAAAGAATCCCAATAAATATCACGAGAGCGTTCTTTTCATTTTACACCGTCATCGGCAAGTTAGGTCAATAACAATTGTCACCTATCCAGAATAATACTGATTCTTATACTTTAGTTAGTTAATATAAACTATAAAGTAACTATAAATATAGAAGTTGCAAATAATATATTATGAAACGAAAAATAATAAAATTTGTTAAGATCAAATTAGTATTCTTTCGTTTAGCTGACATTTTCCGAAACTCTCAAAGTCTACAGATGTTTAGGGTTTCAGATTATTAATCTCGAGGACGAACCACGAGCATAATTATGGTAGAACTTTACTTACAGGTAAGTTCGTTTAACTATCAATTATAATCCCCTCGTACACGAATCATCACAACGGCAATTATTTTGGAACATATTTTAAGGCGGCATCCTCTACTATCTTTACATCTGGGTGTCGTAGCTTTGCCTTTAGGGCTCTCTCTGGCTGATACAGATTTCCACATTCTTTTGATCTGCTAGTCGGTGCAGATGTTCTTTTATTGTTACGGATGGAAATAAGTAAACTTCTTGAAGCAGACGGTCTGTTTAAAATCTTTACAAATTTCGATAGGCCCGGAATTTCCGGTATCTTTTCCCAGAGCGGCGCTAGTCTACTAGTAGGTCTGTCCGTCGCCACCGCGGCTTCCCGATTTTAGGGATTAGAAGAATCTACTACTGTACCTCATGTCAACCTATGTCGCGCTCGTTCAGGTTGGTTTGTTGTAAGGTTTCACTTCCTACCATCGCGTTCTCCGCTCGGACAATTCAAAATGCTAGCTGAGAGGAGACTAGGTTCCATGGAGCGACTTATGATTTATTGTCAGTTTCTAAATTTGATTAGCGTTCGCATAAACATCATTTTATTCCTCACCACGTGGTGTTTAAGACAAAGAAGACAAGAGTTGTTTTGATGGTTCTAGAGCCGCATTTAATGGTGTCCCTTAAACTTAAGTTCAACGACGTAGTGATTTTTTTTTCTTCGTAAAAATATGAGACCCAGACAAGTCAACGCGGATACAGAGTTGTGTAATATATGGCACGTAACTCATTAAAATACCTGCGTGGCGACCAGATGCGCCAGTTGCTGGAACAGGTCGCGCACTTCACGGAGCGCGCCCTCCACACGTGCGAGCTCATCGCGCCGTGCTTCTGCGTCGCGAAGCGCACGCCGCGCCTCCGCCGTCTCGGCGCGCACCTGGATAAACAAAAGAAAAATATTTTTTCTTCCATTCTAAGTCCGATTCTATGTTATATCGAAGGAAAAAAACAATCTACAAATGCGCCTTGAAGAATGGTCGTGGAATGCCTTTCTCTACTATATGGCATATTTGTATTACAGAATAGAGCAATTAGAACTATATATATTAGGTTGGGGACAAAGTCTTTTCGCATTTGTTATGAAAATTCAAAACATTTTGTAATAAAGTTTCTTTTAATTTAACTAAAGTATATAAGTACCATTTTGTTCGATAACCTTTTGCCATCTTGTGGGTAGGGACATTTTATTTATTCATTCATTCGTTTATTCATTCTTTAATTAATTAATTCATTCATTCATTGTTTATTTATTTATTTATGTATTTATTTATTTGTTTGTTTGTTTGTTTGTTTATTTATTTATTTATCGATTTATTTATTTATTTTTTACAGCCTAACATTACAGGTTGCTAACCCAATGCGTTAGACAAATAAAACTAAACGAATCTTAATATTATTTAACAATAATAAATTACTTGAAGTAGTACTATTACAATTTTACTAAATTGACTATTAAAAATGTCTACCCTATCATAGACTTTATTAATTAAAATTATTGCCCTAGTTATTGGCGCCTTCGCCAAAAGGACGGTCTTGGACACCGGTACAACCAGCAGGTACGGTTGCCGCCGTTTCCCGACATATCTATCAGGCACATATATATTTAAATAGCGTAACAATTCTGAGTTAGAGTCCATCCCACGCAGTATTTTAATTAAATACGAAACGAGTGCAAACTCTCTGCGCACTCTTAATTTAATTTATCCAACAATCCCCAACACGAGCAATTATCAAAGGGTACAAAGGATAAACCCCATACAGCTTCCAATACAAGTGCCTTGTAAATTTGTTTTGGACTCGTTCTAACATAGTGAAATATTTCGCTTCATATGGGGCCCAAACAATTTCATTGTACTACATATGATTCCGCACCAGTGCCTCGTACAGTACTTTAACTGCGGCTATGTTAGTAAACCCTTACGACTGTCTTCAGACAAATCCAAGGTTCCTATAAGCTTTTTTACAAATATTTACGATGTGATTGCGACACCTTAACTCAGGTGAGACATAGACACCAAGATCTCTCATCTGTGTAACACGTTGCATCGGCCCTGCTTCAATTGTATAATCACGAAGTAAAGGTGTTCGAGCACGAGTGAACGTCATGATGGCACACTTTGTTGTGTTAAACAGCAATTTATTATTGAAACTCGAGTCTACGATCCTGTCTATATCTTTTTGTAACTCTTCACAATCACATCTATCTTTTACCTCGAGCATCAACTTGGGGTCATCTGCAAATAATAGGCACGATCCCCGTCTGACAACTTCCGGAATGTCATTAACCATTCTTATGAACTTTAGAGGACCCAAGTTGCTGCCCTGGCTCACACCGGACCAGACACTATACGACTCTGACTCGCATCCCTTGTAGTCAACATAATGCCAGCGATCAGTCATGTAGCTTGCAAACAGTTGCAGGCGACGTGGCGTGCAACCGACTTTCGCGAGCTTCTTTACCAATATGTCATTATCAACTGTGTCGAACGCTTTCTTGAAATCGAAGTACGCCACATCCACCTGCACCCCCGCATCAACCGCTGCGATCACCAGCGCCATGATATTTAAAAGATTTGTGGCCGTAATGCGTCCAGGTCTGAATCCATGCTGCGCTTCTGATAGACGCGCGCTAACCTGCTCATACACACGACGCTGGATAGCAGATTCAAACACCTTTGCTGGAGTCGATAGTACGCCTATCGGAATGTAACCACTGATATCCGATCCAGCACCGCCCTTTGGAACCGGTATAACACGCGTCACATTTCACCGAGCTGGGAATTCAACCAACTGCAAACACATATTAAATGTGTGACAAAGAGGCTGCTCCAATACGCCACTACAATCCCTAAATAAAAAGGCCGGTATACGATCAGGGCCAGTAGAAGGCTTCGGCTTAAGATGTAACAGAGCCCGCCTTATATCCTTCAGACTTAAGCTTTTTAACTGTACCCAGTCGGAGGTCACCCCGCTGGCTGCTACTGCCGCATCAACATTCAGCTGGGGTGGTTCCCTACTATAAACAGATTCGAAGAAATTTGCGAACTCCCTAGCACACTCTTCCTTCGTTAAATGCTGTCCGTCTTTAATAATAGTCTGTGTGCCATCCGTAAATCTCCTACTTTTTACATATTGCCAAAAACATTTCGGGTCTTTAACTAATTGACTCTGAATTCTGTTCTTGTACAATTTATGAGCAATCTCAATAGTATTTTTTAAACGTTTTCTACACATAGAGAATTCTAAATAATAAGCATTCAGCTTAGTTGACTTATACCTCTTGTGAAGCATAGCTTTATTTACCAGATCCTGAATAATATCGGTTGTATACCAATTGGAATACCTATATTTGTTTTTACTGGAATACAACTTTTTTCGCGGTACACATTCATCGAAAATGTTGTAAAGTATAGTGTAAAAATAATTTAATATGGTTTTTAAATTATCTATCTCATATAACGCATCCCAGTCAACGGAAGGTAGCATCGAGTATAAAGCAAAATAGTCTTGTCTAAAATAGTCTAAAATAGTCGATTGCTGCGAGTCCGCTTATCGGAAGGTGCTACAGCGGGCACGGGTGCCCGGGACGGGTGAGGGTCACAGCCAACGGCGGGTGGTGCACATCTACCAACACCAGCGCCTCGTCCGCGGACACTACTGACATTCCCCCGAGACCGGCCGTCAGTAGCAGATCCAATGCTCGTCCCAAATGATTAACTACATTATCACATTGCTATAGAAATTCTGAGGTTTCTGATCAAAAAACTGCGTCAAGTAGTTTTGGCAACCCTCACGTGATGTTAACCTGACACTGCCTAAAGAATTCTGAAGAGACGGAAACAGGTGGAAATCTGAAGGCGCAAGGTCCGGGCTATACGGTGGATGCATCATCAACTCCCAGCCAAAGTCTCTTAGTTTTTGCTGAGTCGCCAAAGATGTGTGAGGTCTAGCGTTATCATGATGAAAAGTCACACCCCTTCTATTGACTAATTTCGGCCGCTTTCTCTCAACTTCTTGCTTTAGTCTCATCAGTTTTTCGCAGTAGAGTTCAGAATAGATGGTTCTGCCTGGCGGTAACAGCTCATGATGAATGATGCCCTTCCAATCCCATCATACACACAGCATCACCTTGTTGCGAGTTAACCCGAGTTTCGCACGTTCTTGTCGTACGTGACCCACTTTTCATCACCAGTTATCAGCTTTTTCAAAAATGGTTCGGTTTCATTACGTTGTAATAAAGAATCGCAAATGAGGACACGGTTCATGAGGGTTCTTTCAGTGAGTTTGTGTGGCACCCAAATATCGAGCTTTTTTGTGTTGGGTACACACAGCATCACCTTGTTGCGAGTTAACCCGAGTTTCGCCACAGTCTGTGAAACCTAACCGGCCTTTGATCACGACCTTTTTCGCACGTTTTTGTCGTACGTGATCCACTTTTCATCACCAGTTATCAGCTTCTGCAAAAATGGGGTGGTTTCATTACGGTGTAATAAAGAATCACAAATGAGGATACGATTCATGAGGTTTCTTCCAGTGGGGTCGTGTGGCACCCAAATATCGAGCTTTTTTGTGTACCCAGCTTTGTCCAAATGCGTCAAAACTGTTTTGTAATCAATTTCCAGTTCTTCAGCTACGTCGTAACTACTGATATGCCGATCTTGCTCTACTTTTTAAAAAATGGCATGCTTCCATTTTATCCGTGGCAGGGCGACCAGAGCGACGTGCATCTTTGACATTAAAATTTCTGGATTGAAAACGTTTAAACCAATTTTGTGCTACTCTCACAGACACTGCACTAGGTCCATAAATATCACAAATTTTTACGTATCCTCAAAACCTTCCTGATGGTACACTTTACAGGAAAAAATTAAAGAAATAGGCGTACTCAGCTCTTCAATATATTTATAATAATTTAGTATATAGTATTTATACAAAAATTAAATCTGTCCAAGCAAAAAAGTGTGTATCAATTGTGAACCAAAAAATAGGTATAATATAGTTACGTGTTTATTCGCCTTCGAAAGGTTCAGTGTTCTTTATCGGCGCTCGTTGTTCATTTGTACCGTGAGGTTCTGAGGTCGACACATGATTTGTTAATTGAAATTTTTAAACGACGTATTAAAAAACATCTCGTACATAAAAGGTGGTATTGGGGTGGCTTTTAGCCGTATTGGGGCGGCTTGGAATGCTGGCAGAACAGGGTGTCGTAAGAGGCGAGAGAAGACAGCCTGCTTGATAATAGGGCTTCGCGTTTGGCTTATATTATCATTAAGTCATTAATATTATTACTGATATTATTATCTTTCCGTGAAGCCTGCCTGGCTAGTTACCACCCTCCTGCTTGACTCAACCGCCAAATGACTCGTCGTGTTCCGGATGGGAGCTTGAGAGCCAGTACCTACTTTCTAACCTTCTTCTAATTTCCTGGCCGACAACGCTTCACCTTTGGTCTTGCTGATGTCCATGGGCGACGGTGACCACTTACCATTAGGTGGCTCGTCTGCTCGTTTGTCGGCTATTAACATAAAAAAGATGGATATTATATAACAGTGCCGCAACCGAATCTGCGCAAGTTAAAATTTATTTTTTAACCGCCATTATGTTGTATTGAAATATGTGCTGTGGAGTTTCCTTCGCCGTTTCTTCTGCTTAATATTAAAGCTCCTTTCGTAACGGGAACAGAACTAAAAAATGACAGGCATAAATATATTTACAAATACCTAAATAATAAAATGACTGTGAATTAGAATATGAATTTGACTTGAGTAATAAACATCCAAGTGTATGTGTGTGATGATAGATGTGTGAGCATAGAGAGTCATGTTGTACTCGGCGTTTTATGGTACCTGTTTTTCTAATTTGGTTGTTTTCTGCGGAACCATCGCGAACACCGGTGTGTACTATGTGTTTTAAACATGTAAATAGTATGTAATACATGTTATAGTACATGAATGTAATGTAATGATATTACTATGTGCCACAGAAATTACACAATACCAATCCAGAAAAGATGGAAGGCTAATAAATTAAAAAATAAAATAAAAAATTACAATTAACCAGTAAAACTATGACTAATGTGCACTAATTAATGTAAAATTAATATTGTCTAAGCAACGCGCGGGGCGAGGGGGTGAAGAGAGCGAGGAGTCGGGCATTGACCGCGCTCACCGGAGCGTTGACCCAGCCGGCGGTTCAGGACAGTCCGCTACCATACCTCGGCGCAGGCGCACGTCTAATACAGTCATTTATATTGTCTACGCACCTAATTTGTATCGTGCAACAATTAATTTAATATAAAGGTTCTATCGACCGGGCGTTTCATTTCTGCCGCAAGATAGGATCCTACAATTTTTGGTCCTTCGACGAGAAAAATAAATCAGCTGACCGTGGGTTTCTACAAGTTCTAAGCGACGTGTCCGGACTTTGACCCCGTCGCAGTTTCTTTGTTCAAGAAGCGCGCGCCACGCCGTGTTGAAACGAAAAGAAGAAGGAAATAACGAAGATCGGAGTTCAGGATAAGGGCTGACATTCGTGAGATCGTTTCAATTATTCCTTCCCTTTTTTTTTCAAAAATATTTTGTTTTTCTTCCAAAATATCTTGTTTAATTTGCTTCTATTTGAATTAATTATCACGCAATTTATATAATTCCAATCACGCCACGCATTATAGTGCTACAATCTTCGCTTGCCATTATTTACTATAATTTTCTTACGTTGGCCTTGCCGGGTCATCGACCGCCACGCGCGCACGCACCTATGCTGATTCATACTTTTTCTCCCTTATTGTTAATTAATTCGCTTCTTTTATAAGCTAGTGCCTTTGGTTCCTTTTATTATTTACCTTTTAAATTATTTTTCTTCTGCCTTTGACGATGGCTGAAAAACTTATTAAGAAGCGCAGCTCAATGAAAGCCAAGCTAACAAATTTTAGCAACTATTTAGATATTTTATCAAGCTGTAGTTGCTTATCTAAATTACAACGTATAGAGTTAGAAGGCCGGTTTAGTAAATTTGATGGTTTATATGCAGTCTTTGATGATTTACAGACTGAGATCGAGCTACTATCGGACGAGACAGATGAGGCATACTCAGCGCGAACCCAGTTTGAAGAGCAATACTATTCTCTGTCTGCGCTAGCGCGAAGCCTGCTGGCCGATGCCGCCACCGCTGACAACATTCGCGAGTCTGCCGGGTTTGTAACGGGCTCCGAGGATTCTGCATCAGGTAGGCATAATAACAATTTTATCCGTTTACCGAAAATTTAATTGCCCCACATTGACGGTGGTTATCAATCTTGGCTTGAATTTAGAGATACAGTTTTGTCGTTAAATCACAAAAATGATGGCATAGACACGATAAATAAGTTTCATTAGTTACGAGCCAGTTTAAAGGGTTCAGCAGCAGAGATATTAAAAAATATTATTTTTAAAAGGGATAATTATGATATAGCTTGGGATTTACTTTGTGAGAGGTTTAATAACAATCGTCTTTTAGTTAATCATCATGTGCAGGCTTCATTTAATGTCGAAATAGTCCAGAAAGAATCTAGTATTTTGCTACGTCGTCTAATTGACGCAACAAATAAAAATCTTAGGGCACTAAAAATGTTGAATGAGCCAACCGAGCATTGGGATACTCTCATCATACATATGATGTCTGCTAAACTAGACCCCATAACTTACAGAAATTGGGAGGAATATCGCAACACACTTAGTACCTCCCCTACTCTTGTTCAATTTTGTACATTTGTAAATAACAAGGCAGAACTTTTGGAAAATTTGGAAGAACAAAATAAACGTAACCAAAAAGAAAACAATTACAAATCAAAAAATTGTTGACTAACAAATAATAAATATGTATAATCAAACAAAAAATAATTATCAATCAAGTCAGTTTACAATGAAATGTCCCTTATGTACTAAATCTCATTTCCTATATTCATGCGAATCGTTTAAAGATCTTTCTATAGAATCACGCATTAAAAAGGTAGAAGAGCTTAATCTTTACAAAAATTTTTTACGACCAGGCCACGTCGATAAACGTTGCAAGTTGGCTCATTGCAAGTATTGTAAATGTAAACATAATACTCTCTTACATTTAGATCAATCTAAATCTTCATTCGTGAACCCAATGCCGGGCTCCTCAGAAAATGTTACACTCTCAACGAGTGCTTCAGCAAGTGTAAAATAGCCTACTACGCGGTCTATTGTTTTACTGTCCACAGCAATGGTGAGAGTAGTGAGCTCCGATGGTGAGAAGCACGAAGCGCGTATGCTACTCGACAACGGTAGTACAGCAAATTTTGTAACTGAGAGTCTATGCGAAGAAGCTGAGGTTGTCCATTCGCGGTACGAGTTCCATGGTTACAGGTATCAACAATTTAGTAAGTAATAGTACACAGTCTTGTTACCTCAAGTTTGAGTCGATTAACGGGACCTACTCTAATGAAATTAGTTGTCTAATATTACCTGTAATGACTAAAACTTACCTCCTACATTTATAAATTCTATTAATTTGCCTATTCCCTCTGGTGTCCAGTTAGCCGACCCTGCTTTCAATATTCCATCCGCTATAGACATTTTAGTAGGGGCAGAAATTTTCTGGGAGGTGGTAGGTAGCAATCACATAAATTTAGGTAAAAAACAGCCAATTTTGTGTGAAAGTAAGCTTGGTTGGATAGTGTCAGGTTCTTTATCTACAAAATCACACTCCGCCCATTCACACCTTTGTAATTTTACCTCTACGCAATTGAATCCCGATTTAACAAAATTTTGGGAACTCGATACAGTCTCTCCTAAACATATGCTATCGGCCGAGGAACGTGCTTGTGAGGAGAGTTTTAAAACTCACACGTTTCGCAACAAAGAAGGTCAGTTTGTTGTTACCATGCCTCTAAAAGTGAATCCCGACAAATTAGGCGATTCATTTGCAATGGTAAAAACGACGTTTCTTATCTTTAGAAAGACGGTTTCAAAGAGACAAATAACACAAAACTATGTACGTAGACTTCATGTATGAATATAAAATTTTAGGTCATATGACAGAAGATACGAAATTTTGTAATGCAGGTAAAAGTAATTATTTTTACCTCATCATGGTGTTCTGCGTGAGTCTAGTTCAACAACTAAGCTACGCACGGTTTTCGATGCATCAGCTAAAACTACCACTGGTGTGTCACTAAATGACATCATGGTGGTAGGCCCTACTATTCAAGATGATCTCTTGTCTATTTTACTACGTTTCCGACAACATAGGTACGTAAAATCAGGAGACATTGAAAAAATGTATAGAGCGATTAAGATAACTCCCGATTAACGCTCTTTACAATGCATTATTTTTCGCGGAGATCCATAAGAGCCTCTAAAAACGTATACTCTAAACACGGTTACGTACGGCACTGATTCTGCACCCTATTTAGCTACTAAATGTCTTGTAAGTTTAGCGGATTCGGCACAAAGTATCGAAGCTCAAAATGCGATACGTCGTGACTTCTATGTACACGACTTCCATTCCGGTTCCAGCTCAATATCTGGTGCAGTACAAATGACTAAGGAAGTTATATGTATCTTGTCGTCTGCAAACTTTAATTTACGAAAATTTCAATCCAATAATTTAGATCTTTTAAAACAAGTCGCGCCAGATTGTGAAAACTTAAATAATCACTTAAATCTTTGTAATTATAAAACTAATATTTCATCAAAAACGTTAGGCATTTATTGGTTATGTGACTCTGATACACTTTAATTTTCTATTAATATACAACATTCAGAGATTATTACAAAACGTCATATTCATTCAGTGGTAAGCCAAATTTTTGACCCGTTAGGATTAGTCACTCCATGCATCATTGAAGCAAAATTAATTATGCAAAAATTATGGATTGTGAAGTGTGAATGGGACGATGAGGTTTCTACGGAAATAAAACAGTGATGGTTAACCTTTTCAAAAACATTGCCTATTTTAAATAATATAAAACACCACGTTGGATTTCCTATCAAGATTCCATTAAACATGAAATTCATGTCTTCACCGACGCGTCTGAAAAGGCGTACGATGCATGCATTTACATACGTTCCATAGATAGCTGTGGATATATTACGGTACGTTTACTTACTTCCAAGAGTTGTGTAGCACCAATAAAACCCACCACCGTCCCGCGACTAGAACTTTGTGGAGCGTTGTTAGGTGCAAGACTGTGTACTAAGGTAAAGGAATCTATTACTTTACCTATACAAACATGTCAGTTTTGGTGCGATTCTACCATTGTTCTTGGTTGGCTGAATACATCTGTCAGTCAACTTAAGAAATTTGTTTCTAATCGTGTGAACGAGATACACGAAAGTACATCTGGTAACACATGGAACTACGTGCCGTCTAAGGAAAACCCGGCGGATCTTGTTTCTCGGGCCTGAGGGCTGATCATATCAGCGATTCTAAATTATGGTGGACCGGACCTCCATTTTTTTACTTGATCCAACTCTTTAGCCTGTTTTACCCAATACCTTGTGGAAACAGGATCTACCAGAAGTCGTTCCAAGCTTTTCAATAATTAATTAAAATGATTCTGCATCCAATTCTAAATCTTAAAAACCAGAATAATTATTCTATTATTCAAAAATTAATTCATAAATATTCAAATTTCAATTATTTACAAAGAATAGTGGGTTATGTACAAAGGTTTATTAACATTTTAAAAAATGGAAACAATAGTATTAACGGTTTTCTTTCCTATAAAGAGCTTCAAAATTCATTAAATTTAATTTTACATGTAGCACAAATGGAGATGTTTCCAGAAGAATATCTCATTTTGAAAGCTGAGAAAGTTCTACCTCGTAAAAATAGATTAATGTCGTTATCTCCCTTTTTAGATTCTAATGATCTTATACGAGTAGGTGGAAGACTTAGTAATTCACATTACGACTATAATACTAAGCATGCCATAATATTATGTAGTAAACACCATTTAACTAAAATTATTTTTAGATGTACGCATAAAAAGCTTCTGCATGCGGGACCTCAATTACTTCTAGCATCTATCCGACAAAATTATTGGCCTCTAGGAGAAAGAAATTTATCTAAAAACATTGTCAATAAATGTATCCAATGTTTCAGGCAGAGGGCCAATAGCATACAGCCTATCATGGGTCAATTACCAGCGTGTAGAAGTACACTCGAATTTCCATTTTTAAACTGCTGGGCCAATATTGATATCCGACCGTAAAGGACGAGGATGCAAACTTATTAAGTCCTACCTATGCATTTTTGTCTGTTTGGCTGTTAAGGCAGTTCATCTGGAGCTCGTCACAGACCTCACAAAAGAGGCTTACATGGCCGCACTTGCGTTGCTCGACGTGGTAAGCCACGGTCTATCTTATCTGATAATGGCACAAAGTTTATCGGGGCCTCTAACGAGCTTTATAAACTTTTACAGGAGTCAAACATCGCATATGAAATTTTCCAGGAAGACATCGAATTATCCTTTACGCCGGCCTACTCTCAACACTTTAACGGACTTGCAGAGGCCGCTATTCGCTCAGCAAAACATCACTTAAAGAGTTTGCTCAAACTAACCAACCTAACCTATGAGGAAATGGCAACGCTACTAACTCAAATAGAGAGCATTTTAAATTCCCGTCCTTTAACATCTCTCTCTAACGATCCATCCGACCTTACCGCTCTAACCCCTTCCCATTTCTTAATTGGACGACTGCTTCTGTCAGTTCCGCATCCGCATGTCTCTGACGTTCCTATCACACGCCTGGAGCGCTACAAGCGGGTGGAGCTGTTGAAACAACATTTTTGGACTCGTTTCAACCAAGAATATGTTTTGCTTCTTTAGCAGAAGACAAAATGGGCTGCGGCAGCTGGTGATCTACAGCAGGGCTCTCTTGTCCAGGTTAAGGACAAGACTCTGCCACCTCTACTGTGGCTACTGGGGCGCGTGGAGAAGGTCTACCCGGGCAGCGACGGTATCGCGAGGGTTGCTGACATCAGGACTCGAAGAGGGACACTGCGGCGAGCCTTCAACAATGTCTGTCCTCTTCCTGTTGAAGTACTTCAACCCGGGCAGATTGTCTAAGCAACGCGCGGGGCGAGGGGGTGAAGAGAGCGAGGAGTCGGGCATTGACCGCGCTCACCGGAGTGTTGACCCAGCCGGCGGTTCAGGACAGTCCGCTACCATACCTCGGCGCAGGCGCACGTCTGATACAGTCATTTATATTGTCTACGCACCTAATTTGTATCGTGCAACAATTAATTTAATATAAAGGTTCTATCGACCGGGCGATTCATTTCTGCCGCAAGATAGGATCCTACAATATATTACAAGTAAAAATTATTATGTACAGGTATAATTAGTTAATAAGTGAACAGAAAAAACTTGTTATAAATAAAATGTAGTTTTAATTATTAATACACAAGATAATAACACAAAAGACACTTAGTAAAAAAAATTAAAACAATGTTACAAATAAGAATATGCAACATATAGCATATTATATTATATAAGTTGACTTATTTAAGGAGTCATATTAAAACGTGTATATTATTTTCAGTAAAAAAACTAACAAAACAATTGTTATTTGACAAAGTTAGGAATTTACACTAACACACGGATATTAATTGACAATGGCCGCTTTGTTCGTAACAACGCCACCTACTGGCAGTAACGTAGACTAAGTTAGATAGGGTGTACCGTGTACGGTGTAATTCGAACACATCTTGCCTGTAAAAATTTTCTAAGAAATATAAATTTACAAAAACAATACACTAACAAATATGTATAATACAGCAATTGCTAAAAACAAAGTTAGTGATTTAAAAATATTTAAAAATTAAAATTAATACGTTAAAATTACACATTGTTAATTAGTATTAGGTATGCTAAAGTAATGTTCTTTCAAAAAAGGTTGAGTCAGATCTAAACGGAATGCTTTAACCAAAGATGTGAGAGATTGATTTAAAAAAAATAATTTTTACTCACAGTTTCTTGACTTTTTACAGCTTCTAGTAGATACACGAAAACAAACACTCACGACACAGCACAAAACACACATGCGTTGAGGAACAGGCAGACGTCGCGGTGAGATGATATCGGGACCGTATATACCAATGTGGAGGTATTATTACGGGCCAGACGGAGTCACCGGATTGCTTGCTGGTCTGTTAATGGTGTGTGGAATACCGTAGAGCTCCGCAATCAAGTCGGGGTCACCAATTTAGGACTTTTTGGATGGTGTCCTCACACCAGCAAAAATTATACGATATGAGCGACACGGAACTCAGTTTATTGCAGTTAGTTGCAGAAAACCCAGTATCGTTATGCCTTTTCTTATGTGTCACACATGCACAGTTTAGGACGATGAAAAACCAAAGCCGAATCGGGACTGACTGGCGCCTCTCTCACGCGTTAGTCTTTTACCCTCTCGGCCAAGTAAAACGTTGCCACGCTTAAACTTAGCGTCATGGTATCTGCTCCCGAATTGTGTTGCTATAAAATTATGGTGCGTTGTCGAAACGCCCCAAATGTTTATTCGCCGGTCACGGGTGTTTGTGTACGTCTACACCAAACGTGACCCAGGGAATGTTAGTGCGAGGGTGTGAGTGTATCGGTGGTTATCACTACAGTAATAATACTATAAAGGGATGTTGTCAATTTCATCAATGTCGACGCTTGAACGATTCGATCGTCAGAACGGATTGTATTATGATCATCATTAAGCTATACGATCAGTGTAGAGATACTTACATTGTCAACGAATAGAGCAATGTTATTGGAGTCCAGCAGACGCTCGCACTCCTCGTCCGACAGGGTGACGTTAGCTGTGGAACAATATTCAATTCATTTAATGCTGGATATACAAAAGTTACAAAAAATTTTATACATTATAATATTGATAGCAAGTAAAAATGCTGCCCATCGGTGTGAAATACAAATTGCCACATTTTTTGTACATCGAAATTAATACATTATTATGTTTTGTCATTATTACAATTGTAAAATTGTTGTATTTAAATTTATAAAATAATATATGATCAAATGTAACTCAGTCAAATTTATAATTCAAATAATCATTAACATTATAATACGCTTTACATACTGAGGTCATGTAGTTGATATTTAAATTTATATAAAGATATATCGTCACTGCGGATGGAGGTAGGTAATCGATTAAATATTTTATGTGCCGTCCCAATCATATTTTTACTTAGTAGTGCAGTGTTAGAAGCATACATTTTAATACAGAGTCGTAATGTAAACTATTTATTTATTTTATTTATTGCACCAACAAGATATACACTAAACATTCATAAAATATTATCTAAATTTAAGGCCAAGTGCTACCTCAATTATAGGTACAAACATCATGCTTATGAAGTAAAAGTGCATCAAATTAAATTAAATTATTTAAATTACAGTTATTAAAATTGCATTACAAAATATTATAATTACATTATTATTACAATTATACTGAATAATACAAATACATACAATTAAATTAAAGAATATTGTTAAACATCTATTGTTGGATTTTACAAATATTGATTTTTTATTTATGTAAAGGTAATTTTTTTTAGTTTTTTTTTAAATGTGGCTCACAATTATCTCTTCTTCAAATATTGCAGAAGGCACTATATATGTCTATACGTTGAAGCTACATACATATGCACGATATGCGGTTACTCCTGCGTTTATGTTGCCAAGTTTTTTTACTTGAGATTCGTAATGCAAATGAGAACTGCATGCATGAAAATAGATGACATCTATTCGGCTCTTACAAATCATTTTGTTGTCGATAAAAAGCCCTAAAATTTCACGTTGTCTGTACAGTTAACAACGTCACCCCGATACCTCAATAATATTTTTCTGATTGGATCTTTTTCTGAAGTGCATTTTGATGTTTTTATTTAAGTTATTTTTCTAATTGTTATTATTCAAAAAATTAATAACCATGCTCAACATTTTGTTCGCATCGTGCTGGTATGTTTCAAAATCTTTGCCAGAAAATATTATTGTGCTTATATATGCTTATAAATAAAATCATTTGATGATTGTCAATTTTTGGGAGGTCATTAACATAGATTACAAACAGTCATGGTCCTAGTATACTCCCTTGGGGTATGTCCATTTTAACAATTCTAGGGTGAGAGTAATATATTTATTGAAGTTTATGTTTAACCGATATTTTGGTAATTTCAGTAACTTGGGTTCTATTATTTAAATACGATTCTAACAAAGCTAAAATCTTTCCCCGATACAATATTTTTTGCAGTAATAATTTATACCCCACGAGATCAAAAGCACGTCTCATATCTAGGAACAACGCAGACACAAGTATTTTTTTATCCATATTCAAAATCAATTAATCTTATAGGTATTCTGTAAATACACTTATGCGCGTCATTTTTTGCTTCTAGTACCGTCTCGAAAAGGTGATTTAATATTGAGGAAAAGAAACAGCAAAAGAAACTCCTCAATATATCTATTAAAACAACACATGGTAATTACAATGTAAGTTTAAATCTGCGCGGAACTGATTTTGATACTATTATTTCCAGGCGTCCTTGTCATTAATATATTCATCTATACTATAATCCTTTACCTCAGCTGTGCTTTAACGCATCACTTAAAAGTTCCAATGGGTAACTCACGTATCAGCTTTGGAACCTTATTGTAAAACCGAATTCCAAGCCCCATAAAAGAACACTGAACATTTGGAGGTCATATGAAGACGTATCCAAATTATGCCTATTTCTTATTTCACGATTGTGTATCACTTTTCTGCTTATACATATGTATTTAATTATTTTTGAATACTAAATTACTATAAATATATTGACTGTCTACACCTGTGTGTGTACACCAATTTAATCTATATGTAGATCCAATTTCTCTTTTCTATAATACAAATATTAAATCAGTGTCCGCTGATTTGCTCCACATTAGGATACCATAAGGCTATAAAAATAGGCAAAATAAACAAGTCCATCGGTCTTTATGTTCGTAATCAGTCTTATCTTTCTGATAGTGTAAACAGACCTACTAAGTTTACTTTCGAAAACCGATATATTGGCGCCCCACTGAGTCTTACCTAAGATCTCAGGTGACACCTAAAAAAATGTGGATATTTTCATGGTCAATGTTTGATTATTTAATTAAAGGATTTTACCTACTTTCTGTACATTTGGTAGTGCAAACTCTACACACTTTTTTTTTAGCATTCAAAACTAAATTATTGATGGTAAAACAATGCGATACATGGGGCAAAGCACTGTTTGCTTCGTCAAAATTTAATTTATTTCTTTTCATCTTAAATATTAGAGATAATAAAATACGGCAAATCATTACATAAACTAGAAAAAGGAACGCACCTCGAATAAATACCCTGTGGCATACCCATTACAATTGGTGATCCAGGATATTTGTTAATCATTTACATATGCTAACACGTTAAATCCTACCCTTCAAATAAGAAGCAATCAAATTGAGAGCACTGTACTTGACGCCGTAATGACTAAGCTTAAGGTATAATAGTAATACTATATATTAAGTCAAATTGCCATGTTTATATTCTTCCTAAATCCTTTTTGATCTCTATAAATATATAACTTATTATACATAAAGTTATTATACATCACTTTTTCCATAAATTGGAGTAAAAGCAATTGGTCTGTAGCGTTTCATAATTTTTCAATCTCGTTTTTTAAATAACGGTTTAATTATTAAAAATTTTAATGTATCTAGGAATACACCTTGTTCTATGCATAATGATATGACATATCACAGGAGCTACAAGTAAAGAGACTTGTTTTTAATGTTTCTAGAAATGTCATCGGATCATGTGCTGTTTGTGTTTTTGACTAGTTTTATTATATGAATGACGTCATGTGGGACTGTAGGCGTCATAAATGTTATTTTTTGGTAAAAAAGGCTTGCTGGTATTTATTTTTTTCTAAGTTGCCTTACTTTTATTCTTTGCTTTTTTAATGTTATATTCATTCTGCGTCTTTTGTGTAAGTTGTATGATAGATATCTATCATAAATGTTCATTCATTCGATTTTTTGTGTAACAAGACCGCGTTCAGCCGGCCGGTAGTTAGCACTCATTTACACGGCACGCGGAACGATGCGCGCAAGCCGTTCATTGACTCCGTTCTCAAGAAAATCAATTGTAATTGATCAATTTATTACTTTTGAAATTTTATACTTGAAATCATAAGTAGATAAGTACTTTGATTTAATTTTTGTTATTTCTATGGATGGTAGGCGTATATCTATATCGATACGGAATGATAATTAATGACAGATAGGACGCTGCAGTGAATTGCGGTAGTTCAGCGGCCGGCCCGGTTTCCGCAATAATTAGTGCTGCACTACACCTGCCCGCTGTAGCTGTTGTTTGTCTACTGCACGGTGGACCGAGCGCCCAGTTCATCGAACTTGCTAACGGTTACACACGGTACACGATGATACACAATAATCTTAGGAACCACATACCGATCCCCATTTTCTAGACTTTTCAGGGATTTATAGTATGCTCGAAAAGATGTCTAGCTACTTATATATTTAGAACCGGCAATGGAAGGAATTTCTACCTGCTACAAGGAGCCCAATTAGATATGTAATGGAGATATTAAGTATCAGCAGGTTTATTTGCTCTGGGCGAATAATTTTTTTACCTATCGTACAAGTACTTCAACCGTTGCAGCGTAAAACTGTAATTCACAAATGGGAGCTGTAATTATTTCTCATTACTCTCTTTCCAGCTCGTAAACTTTATTTTCCAATATCTCAACAGTCCGACAAGTTTATATTACTAAACACTGAAATTAATATCTCGCTGAATTTATCAATGAAAAACTGTGCTAACAATGAAAATTCAAACTATTCTGTGTTAATAGCTTTATCTAACAATAATTATCTAACAAATAATAATATCTAACAATTCATAGCTGATGTCATCGTAATAAATCTGTCATTACAAAATGTCATTGTTATAACGAATCATACAATCATCATTATTTAATGAGTGAATTAAACATTTCATTACTCATAATTGAATAAATAAAAAACTAAACAGTAATTGATAAATAATTGTGAATTGATTAAAAATTAAATTACATTCCCCCATGTTATATACGCTCTATATGCATGACAAAGATCTAATATAATAAATAATATTCGTACAAATGTAAGTAAGTGTGTGCGTGAGGGCGTTGGTTCGTTGTACTTGTTATCGTGGTAAGTCATCGTGTTTGTTGAATCGATAGATGAGTCGCAGGATGGCAGGACCACCGGAGTCAGTCGTACACGGGACGAGTTGTCTGTAATATGACGCTATTCTTTACCGGCGAAAACACGTCACCGTGCTTCAATTTATTATTTATCGTTTTCCTGTTTATATTCATGAAACTTTAACACCTTTTTGTTTTGTTTGTACCAATACACCCTTTCGTTTTCCATCTATCGATATCGTTTTATTATATAATTCTTATTCTTATAACATATTTATAGCAGTAGTAGCACCCTTGACCGAACTTCGTCCCGGTCTAGTTGTAGGAGGCCACCGCACCAATTGCAAAAGCATCTATTTTGGCTTGAAGTATTAGACTGGGGAGAAAGTCTTTTTGCATTTTTTATGAAAACTCAAAACATTTTTTAATAAAGTTTTTTTTAAATTTAACTAAAGTATATAAGTACCATTTTGTTTGATAACTTTTTGCCATCTTGTGGATAGGGACATGATCGCACTGCTATAGAAATTCTGGGGTTTCTGATCAAAAACTGCGTTGAGTAGTTTTGGCAGTTCTCATGTGATGTTAACCTGACTCTGCCTAAAGAATTCTGAAGAGACCGAAACAGGTAGAAATCTGAAGGTGCAAGATCTGGGCTATACGGTGGTTGCATCATCATCTCCCAGCCAAAGTCTCTTAGTTTTTGCTGAGTCGCTAAAGATGTGTGAGGTCTAGCGTTATCATGATGAAAAGTAATATCCCTTCTATTGACTAATTCCAACTTCTTGCTTTAGTCTCATCAGTTGTTCGCAGTAGAGTTCAGAATCGATGGTCCTGCCTGGCGGTAACAGCTCATAATGAATGATGCCCTTCCAATCCCACCATACACACAGCATCACCTTGTTGCGAGTTAACCCGAGTTTCGCCACAGTCTGTGAAACCTAACCGGCCTTTGATCACGACCTTTTTCGCACGTTTTTGTCGTACGTGATCCACTTTTCATCACCAGTTATCAGCTTCTGCAAAAATGGGGTGGTTTCATTACGGTGTAATAAAGAATCACAAATGAGGATACGATTCATGAGGTTTCTTCCAGTGGGGTCGTGTGGCACCCAAATATCGAGCTTTTTTGTGTACCCAGCTTTGCCCAAATGCGTCAAAACTGTTTTGTGTTCAATTTCCAGTTCTTCAGCTACGTCGTAACTACTGATATGCCGATCTTGCTCCACTTTTTCAAAAATGGCATCCATTTTATCCGTGACAGGGCGACCAGAGCGACGTGCATCTTTGACATTAAAATTTCCGGATTGAAAACGTTTAAACCAATTTTGTGCTACTCTTACAGACACCGCACTAGGTCCATAAATATTACAAATTTTTTTCGCAGCCTACGTCGCATTTTTGCCTTTTTTGTATTAAAATTTTAAAACGTAGCGAATTTCTTCATTACACTCACTCATCCTGGCAGTAAGCAAAACAAATGAAAATCACACAATTTCCAAATTTGAATTTGAAATTATCCTCTTTAAAATTTAAAATTTTTAATGATACCAAAACCGGCCAGATGCAAATGGTATAGCCAAAGAGATTTTATTACAAGTTCATACATACTAAAATGAGAAAATACTTTCTCCCCAACCTATTAAATGAACTAAACTTAAACTTAAATTTGAGAAAATCTCTACCATCATTTATTGAACGCAGCAGTGTATTCCAAAAACACATGTTGGAAAGTAGAAGCCGACTTAATGAGACATCCCTTTACGTTAGGAATGTTTGAGTTATTGTTTAATGAGACGCTGAGTAGATTACTATACCCTTCACGTAAATACAAATATCCTCCCTCGGTTTTTTTTTAGAATTATTGTTTTGTATTATTCTGTCTATAGTTCTGTGTTATTATGTACATAAGACTATATCACTGTTGTGTAATATGCGTCGTGAAAGTTACGAGCATATATAACAGAATTGTGGTCACTCACTTAGCCGCATCTGATCGTGCAGCAATCGCAGTTGGTCATCGCGCACCAGTTGCAGCACCAGCTGGTGATCAGCAAGCGCTTCTGCAAAGTGCCGCCGCAGCGCCGCCCCTTGCAGTCGTGCGATGCGTCCCTCGGCTCCCCGCGCTTGTCCCGCCGTTTGCAGTTTCGCTCGAGCGTCAAGCTGCCGCAGTGCGCCGCTCACTTTTAGCGCCGTGGCGGCCCAACGTGTCACCGCAGCGTCCAGCTGCTCCTGTAGCTCTAACACGTAAAGAGTATATACCTATAGTGCGTGGTACGTATTGTAATATTTTTTTAGGCAACTCCGTCGTTAGTTGTCTGTTTGGCCGCTAAATTTAAAGGCGGCAGTGAGGGTATGGGACTTACCTAAAAATAGTACCAATAGGTAGATCTAAGTTTCTCGAGCATCCCTTTATCAAATTTATCTAAGTTACCTTACAATCTGAAGCATACTTACGGCGATTGGTGTGGTAGGTGGGGTCGGAGTGCAGCCGCCGCATCAGCTGCGTGCCAAGCGTAAGGTCGTGCAGCCAACCACGGATCTGGTCCACCTGGAGATTAAGCACATTAACCAATGTAATAGGTATCTAATATCCGAAATCACTCTTCAAATCGGCTACGAGAAATAACTACCACAACAGATGGCCAGCCCATGCCAGGCATGCGATCGCTTGATTGAGTCCTTCCGATGTCGTGTCTTCGTCGATCCGAGATGCCGATGTACGAAGTACTGGATCCACAACATCCCTCATTTTGGACTTTTGGCAGCCATGTCCTTCCGACCTAGACGAAAAGCTGGATAGCAATAGGTGTGACGATAATACTATCATCCAAAATTCCAAACAAACATCCTCTCTACTATATTTATCGAGCCGACGTTTAACTGTCTCAAACGAATTAACTAGAAGCCGGAGATTTCCATTGACAAATATGAGTAGGCATACGTTTTCCTGGCCGTGCCCCAGTTAATAATGAGACGGCGGCTATGATGTCACGGTTAAATATTTTATGTTGATCCCAGATACCTAATGAGTAGTTGACGAGACGAAACGTGACGTGTGACGCGGCGAGGTGTGAACGACGTCTCGCCTCGTCTCGTCGTCCTCACCGCCTGCCGCTACAGGCTACAGTGTCTTGGGCGTTATCTATGTAATACGCGTTTTATTTAATTTATTGAGTTGATTGAATGTAAAATTTTGCCACGTCACGATAGAACAGAGTTACCCTATGTCAGTTGGTTACCTTCTCCCTCTTCTAATACAGTAAGTTCTGTGTCTACTGCCATCGAGGTCACAGGTCACAGAGACGGCGGTGTATAAGCAACAGCGTGCACGTAGGTGACGCTACGTGACGAGCCGCTTGCCACAAATATTTCACGCTTTAATGAACTAAATGAACGCAATTAACTATGGAACGGTTAACGTGCGCCGTTTCAATTGAAGTGCCCACCAACGACTGTGACAGCTAATATGTCTGAAACGATTAGCAAATTCGTTAATGGTTATAATGTATAACCGACGGTGTTCATTGTATTTCAATTCGAAAAGCCTCACACATTTAACTTTGAATTCTTACTAATTAAGTACGCGTTCAAATTAAGTTTCACTCTCGAACCACTTGAGTGTGAAAAGTTATAAATTATTTAAAGTAGTGAGTGTTTATATAAGTACTATTTACACGGTAACGGTCGCACACACACACACACACACACACACACAGATACCCGAACTTCGTTACTTCCAAGACTGGGTTAATGCAGCATTCCTGATACCTATCTCATTCCTGGTTTTTTCACATCGACCATCGACATCGAAAACCGGTGTGTATATTCCTGATAATGTAATCCCTGTTCATTCGTAATGTTTTAAAATGCATATGAAGTCTGCCGATCGGACGTGGTTAAAGCCTCTTTGTCTTATCCGCGTGTATACTGTATTTAAAACCGTCGCCTGGCTTTCAGCTATTACTGACCTCCTGGAAGAGTGCTTCGAGCTCCTTCCACTTGCACTCCGGCGCGACAGGCACTTCCAGCACCGTCTCATGGTAGATGCCGGCGCCGTTGGCTAACTGGAAGTTAAATATACATTTTATATAATACATAAATATACGTTTCGTCGATACTCCTATGAACGTGAATGTGTGAAGTTGTTGTGAAATTATTTGAGATAATCATTTACAATCCAATTTAGCTATGAGTTAGTTACGAACGTTCTTACAGCCACAAATAAACAAATGTCATTTTGCTGACCAAACTAACGTTTGCATTCCACGTGTTGTATTGTGTTGCAGGTCACGACGTCGTGTTAAAACGTTCAGTGTAAGAAGTTGTCGAGCTCGATTACACCTATTTTGTACAATAATTATGCTTGTGCATCGAATGTACCGACTCATGTACGTTACGAGATCGAACTGGTACAGTACCACACTGTTATTATACGAGTATCAACGTTGAATTCGAAAGCTGAGATGCATTTAAAATTAATGTTTGTTTGAAGCTAATTCATTACAAGTAAGATGTTTCAGCTGTGGATTTAATTTCAATCGCATTATTTTAAAATCGCGACACAAAATATCGACCAAGTATCGGAGGAAAACTGTGCAAACAAGATTTGAACCCGTGACCTCGATCACAGAATCCACGCTGGTGGGCAGGCAAGGTTGCGATACAAATTGTAATCCTGGTAGGAAGTGTCATGTTACACTGTACGTTGCATTGTACAAGTTTACTTATACATAATACTCGACCGGCGTATCCCGCATCTATGTAGTAAGATCATATAGTTTCCTTTGGCAGTGTGTGCCTGTTATCCGCACTGACACATGTAGAGATAAGAGCGCCGCGGCACTATCGTTTCGCTTAAATTTGTCAGTCGCTATTTCATGAGTACATCACCGGACCATTACACCAGGACCCTAACGGTACGTCATTCCCGGTGTCGGAGCTACACGACGCCGACGCCTTTAAGTCCCATTATAAATAACACTCGTGAACGCAGTCCGCCCGTTACGATGACAAGCACAGTTTATCACTATTATAAATATTTCATATTAATTTCACCTTTATGTATATTTGCATTAAAATCTCATATACATTTCAAGTAAACGCAGTCGGTTACGGTGCGCCCGTCGACTTTTCTTTTCAACTACCATAATAACGGGCATCCGTGTAGTGTTTACGTACTGCGCTGGAACCGTCAGGTTTTTATCGAGATTTTAACGCCTCGTCGATCTCCCTTCTCTACAAGTACCGTTCGTTGCAACGGATCGTGCCGAGTCGCCGCCGTCACCGTACTCACATGGTGCAGCTCGGCGAGGCGGTCCCTGCTCCTCATGACGCGGACGGTGCGCGGCCTGTCGTGTCGTGCACTCACGGCGCTATCTAATCGCGCACTGATAACGTCGCCGCGTGGCAGCACCGCCCGCTGCAGGTTACAGATCTCTATCGTTTTTATTTACCTTGGATAGGGTACGCTCGACGATACGAGCGTGACTGACTTGAGTTTACGGTTAGATCGATACGTTGTTCGTTTTCTATTATAATTTGAAAAATATTTTTTATAATATAATTATAACTGGTAACGATTACATAGTTGTAACTACAGCGACGCACAACGTGTACGAGCTGCGTATTGAGAACTAAGCAACATGTATATATACGCTACGTTTGTTAATTGTTGTTACATCCATGGGTCCTATGTATAAGGGCCTAAGTGCATAATTACAGGAAAGGCTCTGAGAGTTACAATTTTGAATTTTTCTAAAACGCCAAAACCAAACATTATAGACGTATAAGCTACACTTACTGTCATTTTTTTTTATATATGTTGTATATATATAACATCGTGTATGAATATCGACTTGGAAATTCCGGCGCTACCGCGCCGCCCGCCTTCCGCGATGTTTGCACGCCGCATTAGAGCGTCCCGGCGACATACGCAATCACCATCTCACGTGATTTACGTACGTGAAGGTACCGTAGGTAGCAGATCGACCTCTGTAAGGTCTGTACCCAACGACACGATTACACATGTGTAAGTTTTTATTTAAAAAAATCTTACGAAAAACGACACTCGAAATAATTCTTACGCAAAACACTACCAGCCTTCTGTCGCCCCTTACGACACCTCTCACGGCATGGTGTTGGGGTCAGAATTTAGGCCGTCACAATATGGCTAAAGTTGTGAATGTGAACCAATGTAACAGTGTTGTATACCATTTTTCTCTGTACAATATGTCTATCGCATCGCTCGAGACATCGGCAGCCATCACGACCTCCGACCCACAGTCTGCAGTCCGCACTGAGTACGCAATACTCCCGCGCCGCGTGTGTCAATGACACGGTAGGTATAACAATTGCTGCATCATGCGCTGACTGTGTGATGACTGCATTGTCAGTGTGTGCTGCAGCGAATCATCAAGTCGATTTAATAAAACGCAACTTTCTAATAGATTGTTGTGTGCAGTTTTATAAATGTTATGACTGAAATAATCTTGAAATGATTTGTAATCGTGAAGGATAAGTTTGAGTGCGACACACCTTCGAGAACGTTATGAAGAACTGTCAGCTGTTCAGGTTTTCTCACGACGTTTTCCTTCACCGAAGCAATTGATAATTAATTTGTAATACGGACTTAATTTGACAAATTAGAGGTGCATACCGGATTCGAACTGTAGTCTCGCGCGGGAGACATTTCCGATGACGATAGTGATAAAGATTCAAAAAAAGATTCGTTTGGAAGGAAATAATAAGATAACAGTTCTATATTTCTATGAATACAAGTTATCAGTCGTTGAATTTACTAATTATTGTTAAAAATTTTAGATGATTCTCATTCATTTTGGTATGTAAATTACAAAACGTCATGAAGTGAAATGTTATTGTCATCTATCTATATTGTAAACCAGTGGACCACCCCGACTCCGTTTAATTGTTTAATCCGCCATTAAATATTATAAATATAGAAACACAAAGTAATATAACTTATGTCCACTCGGCATAATGTACCTTTTAAATGGTAAAATAATTTTTCAAATAGGTACCGAATTCCGGAGATTACTCTCTAAATATCTCTAAACTCTCAAAATTCGCTCTCTCTCTCTCTTTATAATATTAATATCGATAACAATATTTTTTATTGGTACCAGAGACCTCTATCCAGTGTAGTTTAGTCTCTGTTAATTTAGATGACGTTGAATTGAGATGAACAATGTATTTGTTCTACTATTGGTTCATAGATGGCGCTGAAATTAAATATAGTTTACCATAAATAATTTAGGATTGTATTATAAGTTGATAATTATTTGAGATGAATGAGAAAACACATTGATATGTTATGACCAAAAATATTACAAACGCATGTACTGCTAATACTTATAAATCTTTAAGTATTATAATCATATCACTGCTAACACCATTCTAATCTAAAAATGATATAACGGCCTAATATAGTTATTGGTAATAGATTAGCTATTGCGAACAAAATTGTTCTCAAATGGTTATGCACTGGAAACATAACTGTAATATGTTGTCACAGGTCTACAAAAAACTTAAGTTGTGGAGCAATTATGACAAGTTGCGTATTAAAATATTGCAAATTTTGGTAAAGTAAATAGATGAAGGAAATGTACCCTTCTAGTAGGTTCCTTTCTCAAACATTACATCAATAAAAAATATTTTAATAAAAGTAATCAAATCACATTATGGTCAGTATAGGTTTTAATCGATTTCTAATTACAACATTTTTGAGATTCCAATCATTTCGTAAATATAAATGAATTTATTCATCGGATAAAGCTACCACGAAATACTTGTAAGGATTACTAAGCACAGGAGGAGAAATGAAAGTCAGAGTCATCTATTATGTTTTATTGTAACATATAGACATTTTTCTACACATCCACCTTACATACGCGTCGTGCGCTAAGTGATATGAGTTCTGTACACGGCGGCAGCGCGCCTCACATAAATAAAATTCACATAATAATATAAACTTATTCCTTAGGTGCGGACCGACCGCCCGTCCGGCGGCGCAGCGGTGGCGGCGGCGGCTCGCGGTATTCTACGGCTTACGGGCTCGCAACGTCGAGGCTACTGAACGGCACAGTGATCTCGAGTCTTTGAACGTCTCCTCAAAGTTCCTGAATCTGGTTTGCGCATGTGATAAAAAATGTAAGTAACTAGTTTTAGCCAGATTCATCCCACCACTAATCGAGAACTTCAACGGGACGAACTTTTGCTTTCATATTCATTCGTTATTGTTGTCACTGCTCGTCCATCGTTTGAATCACCTCGTTCCCGATCTATCACTCTACCGTTCCACTTTCGTGGGCATCCGACGTCACCGGCTCACTAATATTTACACGTAATCTAGTCTGTACAGGGCAGGGACTATTTACAGGAAGATATGTGTGTGTGCGCGTCAGTCGCGCGGCGGCGCTCGCGCGAGCAGGGCGAGAGGCTGCAGAGCGGCGGCTGCCTGTAGTGCGTGCGCGTGCGCATGCGCGGCAGCGTGCGCGTGGACGTGGGCGTGCGGCAGCGAGCGCGCATGCGCCAAAGGCAGTAGCGGCCCGCCCGGTGAACCC
>PDGT01000078.1:1520769-1534998 GCA_003671415.1 Megathymus violae | reverse complement strand
GGTCCCCGCCTCTCCCGCCGGCGGGTTGATGCGTTTTTCCTATACGATGAATAGCATCTGCTTTAAAAGGGTTAGGTAATAAAAGCTGCGTGTCGAGAGTGCGTGTTTCCAAATGCTTCTTAGTGAGATCGTTATTAGATGTTAAATTTTGAATTCGTAATTACTTCAAATTACAGACGACATCATAGTAAATACTGCATTACAGTTTTACTGCAGGTAATCGACCTAACAAAAGGAAAACTAATTTGAGCAATTTCAGTCAGTACATTAATAAAATTAATACATGCTCCAAATTGGGACAATATATGTAGGTATATTTCCTGGAAAAAATAAAACATTGTTAATGAAAACTCAATTAATTTGTATTAATTGCACATCCCATTGAGATGGTAAGTGATTATGGACACATATTATGTGTCGCATTGTAGACGCAACAATAGATAATAGTTATAATAAGTTTCAAAGATTGGTAAAAATATCGGTTGCAGAATCAGCACTAGTGCAGCGCTCTACCGGCATCGTCATCGACTAGTGCCGTTACAAAATATTATGACCACCGTGATACAGTTTGCTTTACGTTCTAATGAGGTATAAGTTTCCACAAAGCTTACAAAAAGTATTTGGGAACACGCATCGGGAAAACCACTTTCGCAGTTTACCTTTTGCCTGCGGTTGCAGAACCAGACGCGGACGACCTCCTTTTCCATGCAGAGGGCATCCGCAAGCGCCGCGATCTCCTCGCTGGTAGGCTTGGGATTGTGCAGGAACGCCTTCTCTAGAGCCACGCGCACGCCCGACTCGATGGACGTGCGCTTCTTGCGGCGGCGGCCCACGGCCTCAGCGAGCCCCGCACCCGCACCTGCGCCGCCGCCCCCGCCGCCCCCTGCCAGCGATGAGTCTGCGTCTTCCAGCCACTTCTGTAGTAGCGGCTTTAGCTTGCACATGTTCTTGAAGCTCAAGTTCAATGCTTCGAATCGCGAGATTGTCGTCTGCGAGAAGTCGTTCCCGTATAGCTTGCCCATCGCCAGGCCGACGTCACCTTGAGTGAAGCCTGCGGGTTTGATGATTGTCCAATAAAATATAAAGTGTCACTTCTTGCATAGTGCCGAGTATTGACTTTAGTCTACCGTGCTGGCCATTTGCAAACCAGTAGAGTTGAAAATATCTCAGGTATGTAGATTTCCTCGAGGTATTTTTCCGCAGTTAAGCAAAGGATATTAATATCTAATATCTGCTGGCATAATATTTACTTGAAAAGTACGAGGTAAGTGCAAGGTTCAAACCGGAGTCGCCCGTATCGGAGAGTGATCGTATGAAATTAGGCAGCGGAGTATTTGGCATAATTTATTTTTATATCATTTGTATCAAGTGCAAGGTCGCTTATAAATGTCTATATGGGCGGCAGCCACCACCATTTACACTGTACGACATTGCTCGTTTGCTGACGTCTGGCAGATACTTGTTGATTGAAATACATACCGAGTTTAATGCGCCGCTGCTTGAATGTCTTGGCGAAGTGCTCGAGCTCTTCAAGGTCGGCAGTATCGTCGGCGGGCTCGAGCGCGCGCGGCTTGTGGGCATGCGCGTGCAGCGGCGTATGCGGTGCGAGCGGGCCGTGCGGTACATGCGGTCCGTGCTGAGCGTGTAGGGGAAGCGGAGACAGCCGCAGCGGCGAGCGCGCACGGCCCGGGCCCGGCGTGTGCGGCGTCAGGAACGCGCCGGCGCCCGGCGGCGTGCGACGCGGCGGCGAAGGAGATCGTGTACCTGAAATATAACAATCGTACCATCATAAACGCATGTGAATTAAAAAAAAGTCTGGGCTACAGAATGCCAGCACCGCACTGAAATGATCACATCAATGATCAGGCTGTATGGCGTCGCTCGACCGAACCAATCTTTAACGACAAGAAACAATTCCGCGTCCTTCTTGATTACTGGAGTCTTCTTATTATGGACATTTTTATGTAGAACGGCGTAACCGCCCAAGTGCTTCTTTATCAATGCAATACATAGTGTGCTCGGGCACTTATTCACGGTTCATGTTACATAATGAATTGTAATGGAGCACTAATAGCAGGAAAGTCTTATTGACTACCATAAGACATAAACGTATACCATGTTAAAGAGACCGCGCTAAAGAAACGCAGTGACATCGGCGGTGCGGTGGCACGGTGAGGCGCGTGCTGCATTCTCTAAGTGAATCAGTTAAGCCCGGTCGTTCTAGTTTAATGAACAAAGACAACTTCTGGAAGAAATTAACAAACAACTTGAAAAATTTGGTTGAGAGCAACGCTGTGGTAATAAATGTTTACCTGTGGAGGTAGGAGGCACTGTGTGAGCGCGCGCCTGTAGCTGCTGCAGCTGTTGTGCTGCCGCCTGCGCCACTGCCTGCTGCACCTGTACACACAAGAACACGTAAATTACCGTCACAAACACTTCCAGTCATTATTATATGACGGATACAAACTTCGTACTTACGTGTGACTAACTACGTCCGATGGAACTCACGGTAAGTCTACAGTGCCAAACTTTTATTGAGTCGAATGACAAAGAATAGTTTAGCAAATTGTAATCGTAGACCATGTAGTAAACTGATGACACTCAGGTATATTACTTTTATGGGATATAGGCAGTAAAATAATAATATAATGTATAATGGGTGGTGACTGTTACCTGCGTGTGCAGAAGAAGTGAATGTGCGCCGTGCTGTGACAGTAACAAGTGCTGCAGCTGCGCCAGCGCACTTCCGGCGCCTGCCGCGCTCTGTAATAACACAGGGTGAAAGTTATGCCACACAACATGCTACGATACATTCATGAGAACGACCTCAAATCGATATTAACACTGGACGACCCATTACAATCCCGAAGTGGGCTACTTTATATAAAGGAGAGAGTGCGCGAGTCTTAAAGAGATGTCATTAAGACCCATAATAGTCCTATTCTTGGGTTCGGGTCTCCTCTTACAATGAGAGAGATTAAAGCCATAATCATAATACAAATTAGCAGACTTCACAAACGTTACAGAACATTATGGAAAACACTCGGATTTGCAGGTTTCCTCACGATAAATTTCTTCACCGATGCGAGTGTTAATTTTTTTTATACTACAGATGGGTAAATAGGCATAAGGTCCACCTGATGGTAAGTGGTCACCGTTGCCTATCAATGAACGCATTCAATACGAATTGCATGTGGGTTGCAGGTTATTACCAGATTCATTTAACACCTTTTGAAAAATCCCAATCATAACATAAATAAAGACATTGAGACCAGTAGAAAATTAAGTTGAGAATCTGATTGTGAGGATATTTGGGTGAATCTGAAAGTTGTAAGAGGCGTGGAAAAACAAATATTAAACATATGCGCTGTATATGTACTACCTCCAGTTAGCACAGACTATCTAAACACATTTTTAAAGAATTTTACTAAACACACCTGATACAATGACCATTCTTATTGGAGATTTCAATTTGTCACATATTGTATGGGAGTATGACTTTAACAATTTTATGCCTCAAACTAGTAATAATCTGACCGAAAATATGTTTATTGATGAAATGATATTTAATATCTTGACTCAGTGTAACCATATTACTAATGATAATAATAGAATGCTGGATCTCATCCTGACGAACTTACCCAAACAGATACAAATAAAAAAATGTGTTTATCCGTTAAGTAATTTAGATACTCATCACCCAGCACTTTAAACATATGTAAATTCGTTGCAAAACAAAGGTGCACTGAAACGTATTAGAACACCAGAACTTAATTTTATATAAATCTGACTATGAAAATATAAATGGAGCTGTCGTCAATAGATTGATTAAAAATGTGGAAAGGTGTCTGCGATGTTGATTTGATGTTCGAAATGTTTTACTCTACTCTCAGGACCATAATAGATAAATATACACCATACCGTAAGCCCCGTAGCGAAAAATATCCATGCTGGTTCAGTATACCATTAATTATATGCAAACAAGAAAAATTAAAATATCACAAAGGTACAAAAAATATGGTAATCCAAGAGATAAAGAAACCTTTATTTTACTAAGAACTAGATATGATGATATGGTAAAGATTGTTACAATACTTTTAATAATGATGCTGCCGAAATGATCAGAAATAAACCTAAACGTATTTGGTCTTTTGTTAATAATCTTAAAAATAATAGTAATTCATTACCAAATGAAATGATTTGTGAAGAAAAAATAGCAACTGGCGGTCAGAGTATTGTGTGCTTGTTCTCTGATTACTTTCATTCAGTATATAGATCACATAACAACGCATCGGAAAAAACTGAAATTTTTGAGTGTGAGGAAGATAAACTATTCCCTCTTAGTAATTGTAGCCTTATTGAATATGAAATACAAAGCGCTCTCAAAATATTAGACCCGAATAAGGGAGCTGGTTTAGATGGAATTCCTAATACATTTTTAAAACAATGTGCAGAGACCTTGTCGAAACCATTACACTACTTGTCCAATAAATCACTTACTATTGGTATATTTCCAGCGCTGTGGAAGAAGGCTCGATTGACACCTATACATAAGTAAGGAGATGTATCTTATATATGTAACTATAGACCCGTTTCAATTTTCCCAGCGCTTGGAAAGGTTTTCAAGGCTCTGGTTCAGAAAAAAATCTACTAGCATCTGAAAGAGAATATTCATATTGAACAGCATGGTTTTCTGCCAAAGAAGTCAACAACATCTAACTTAAGTGGTTTTACTAACGGTATTGCAGAGGCGCTGGATGAGGGTACAGAACTACATGCGATATATACTGATTTCAGAAAGGCGTTTGATTTAATAAACCATAACATTCTATTAACGAGAATTTCAGAGTGAGGAATTCACGGATCATTACTAAGGTGGTGTAAGTCTTATTTAGAGAAGAGGTCGCAGTTAGTTAGGATTCGCGGGTATATGTCGAGGAGTAGAGTAATACTACCGGCGTGCCACAAGGCTCCCATATGGGACCTTTATTTTTCTTAATTTTTATAAATAACCTGGCAAAGAAAATAAGATGTCAATTTAAAATGTATGCAGATGATTTAAAATTGTACAAGTACATTAAGGGCGAAAATGATATTAAACTGTTGCAAGACGAAATAAATAAAGTAGAGCTTTGGTGTGTCAAAAATAAAATGAAGCTAAATATAGACAAATGTTATTATATTAATTTCACTAAAAAAGAACACCTTATGGAGCGACTTATACTTTGCATAATATTCCTCTCACTGAAATAAATGTAATAAGGGATTTAGGAGTGATGTTTGACAGTTCTCTTAGTTTTAGAACTCACATAGATAGCATAGTTAAAAAAGCCTCTCGTCTATCTGGTTTTATATCAAGAAAAATAAAAATGTTTAAGGATTGTAAAATCATTATACCTATATATAATTGTTTAGTTAGAAGCATACTGGAATATAATAGTACTATCTGGTTTCCAGGATATGCGGTGCATTGTAATAGAATAGAGAGAATTCAGAAAAGATTCCTATATCAATTGAGCTATGTGAATGATAAATGTAAACAATTAAGTGATTACCATTCTAAGTTACACAATTATAATCTAAGTTCCCTTAGTGTTCGACGTAAAATTGCAGATATATATTTCTTTTCAAAATTGTTCATGGTTTGGTTGTATGCCAAGATGTCTTGGCAAAGATAAATTTTGATTTGCCTCGTCCTAGTAGCAGATTGAATAATAGAAAATCGTTCAATTTACCTGTTTTTCGCACAAATACGGGGCAACATTCACCACTTTATCGCATGTTGTCAAGTTACAACGAAATAGGTTCTGATTTTGATGTTTTCACAAGTTCTTTGTCATCGGCAAAAGAACAATTAAAAAAAATATTTAAAGTAGTTTAAGTTTAGTTTATTTGTATTACTTTATAACATTTTGTATACTTTACAAGCATGCTGTGTTCACTGTTTGAGGATGGGCACACTACGGTAAATTAATATTGTAAAGTGTTGCATGATTTTATTAATGTGTCACATCTGGTCTGTGAAACGAATAAAAACAAACGCGGAGAAAACACGCAAAAAGAATGCGAAAAGCAGACAGTGGAAGATTGTCACGTATTGAGAAGATGTAAATGAAACTTCAGTATTTGGCAAATTGTGCATTGGAGAAAGGTTGCACCAAGTTGGAATAGTTTCTCAGAACACGTATCATTGAAGAGCCCATAGAGTATACAGAGGAAGCATGTTCATGAGATTGGGATAAATATCGTGGGTAAGTACCGAATCTTGCAGATTTTCAGTATTTAAGCATTTCATGCCCAAACAGTGTCCATCGACATCGACTGTAATGACACGTTCAGACAGAAAACTAACTATACAACTGCGCAGATGCTAGGCCGTATGATGATCAAAATTACACCTGCTCGAACTACGTTGCGATATAAAAATTACTATGAATGGCACAGGGCCATTTTTGTCTAAGGTATACCAGGAGATCGCCCACAGACTGACTATGACGGAAAGAATATTGTCAGTCTCAGAGAAGCTGGTGTTCCGTTAGGTAACCAAGTAACTAGTTGTTTATGACCTGCTCTGTCTATC
This sequence comes from Megathymus violae, assembly GCA_003671415.1. Taxonomy (NCBI): domain Eukaryota; kingdom Metazoa; phylum Arthropoda; class Insecta; order Lepidoptera; family Hesperiidae; genus Megathymus; species Megathymus violae. Next base: position 1,528,418 of record PDGT01000078.1, on the reverse strand, counting down.
ACGCAAGACTTGCAATTCGATGAATCGGCACTGCTCGCCTAAGACTGGGTGTAAGAGACCTACTTTTTACGAGGACAGCACTTTACTTGTGGTGTAGAAGACAGAGAATAAACTCGTTAACGGTGGAATTAGCTCGGGAGCACACATCTTTAACAATAATGTGGGGATTCTGTCTGGTCTTGGTGAGCGATCAGAGTACAGCTTTCGCATATGTAACAAGCGAGCCGGTCACCAATCTGTTGAAATATTTACATTTCGCCCTACCTATTAGTTTCTTAGTGACCCCGGAAATACCATTGAATCTCTTTCTGAACTCAGATGCTTTGATTTATCTATAATATAGCAGAAACCCATAGTGTCTTTATCAAGAGTAGCCTCAGCATAGCACGTACGTCTGACGTCATTAACGACGGGAATAACAGAGCTAGGAACGAAGCATTCCATACCCTGCTGATAATATCAGCAACTGATCCAGCGTATGTAAGAATCATTGGTGGAGAAACAAAGCTCCCCCCAAAGAGTAAGTAAGAAAATTTGAAAATAATGACAAACGAGAAACAAAATATAAATATAATGCTAATTACTAGACTAGACTATGCTAGAGCCAAACCTGTTGTTCGTAAGCCTCGTTAGATTAACAATTATTTTTAGAAATACGGTGAATTTAGCATTTTCAACTTTGACTATTAATTGTATGCAATAATTACACATAGTTACATTCACAGTGAAATTATTTGTACCCAATGATCATTTTTATATCATTGCGTGAAGGCTAAACTAAACTAAACTAGGCTAAACTGGTTGGTTCTAGTAGTTTGCTATTTTATCTAATAGGATATAATAGGAGCGCTACAAAGTTTATAGAAAAGATACATAAATAATCTGTTCCTGATGCTACATACAATCGGGTTTATATTCTATTATATATTTGTATCGTATTTGTATAATATACCGGATATAATATTAAATCGATGGTTTTGACAACTGCATAACAATTGTGCTGTATTATTATGTCACCAATAAAAATGCAATTAAACGAATCGTGAGAAGAACCCAGTACCGATTAATCTATAAATCCAAGACAAGGTATGTAGTATGTAGAAGCACACTCACGAGCACGGAGGGAGGCGCGTGCGGCGGCGCGTGCGGCGGCGCGGACGGCGGCCGCTCGTCGCCGCTGTTCTCGCCCTCGCCGCTGGCCGAACCATCTGCAACACGAGCGCACGTACACGTCGTATATTATCATACATTCTGCACCTGTTTATGATTCAACGGAACCGAGTCCGTAAATACGCACGAAAATAATTCAGTATGAGTTTATGCCAAACGAAGCTGACATTATTATAAGGAACTAAAAAAGAGTATGTCTCGTTCTCGTTCACGTGGCGTATGAACGCTGTATGCGGTCACACTTTGTGCGCAGCGTTCGTCTACTTAAGCGCATTATTTATGTTACGGGGGTGATGGGCAATGTGTGGCGCGCGACAGTTCAGCAGATTGATGAGAAAGCGGGCCCCGCGACCGGTCTCTCTCCGGAAATTACACGATCCACGGTTTATGAAGTCTGATACCTCGTCATAGAGACATAATGAAGTTAAGAAATATTATATTATGTAGCCTATATTGGCAATGTGACGGAGCAGCGTGACATCCTACCGCTAGATATCATGAAACAAGCGGAACGCCAATCGGACGATATACTCTCTCCCATCCTCTGATCTTTTTTAAGGTTGTGTTCCTCTCTTTGAGAAGCTTCCTATTCTGTCCTTACCAGTTCATTGTGCTATTCTAAAGCTTTCCTTCTTGGAAATGTCTCGTTCCATCGTAGGCTGTGTGATAATGCGGTATCATAGTCTCGTACACACAGTGTGACCATGGTGGCATGCACGCAGGCAGATTGTGCAAGAATTTAAATGTATTTTTATAACGGCGTATTGTGCGCGTCTTGAACAGAATAAATTCATTTATTCATTCGTGATAAAGTGAACACTAATACTAGGTATTTATTTAATCTTATATCTTAAAGGTTTCGAAATAGGGCTGAAGACAACATTACTATTAATTAGTATCAAAATTCAACGCAAATCAAATATTCGTAATTATAATAAAAGGAAGTCGTGAACAATATGCATGGAGGCAAGTTAAAATGTAGGCACTAACTGGTGGAGTACGACGACTGCCTAATCTGAATTTTCATCATGGCTCATCGCGCATGAATCTATAATATTGCTCAAAATGAGCTCTATCCTTGCGTTGCCATCCTATAACTGTATCGAATTCTATTTCGTATTTGTACTGTTTGTAATAGTGATATCGTTTTTTTGAGCTTTTGAAACACAAATTGATGGCAGACACTATTGAAAAATGTACATATTAGATACTAGTATTACAAATGATGAGGTCGATATCCTATTGAATGATTGTCTTGATGGGCACAAAATTATCTCAAGCCGTACGCCCAACGCAAAGGGTTTCAACCCTTCCACGACGAGCGACGGTAAACGAATCTGTCTCCACTGTTCTTTTCATCTCGACGCGACACGTGTCCCGGACAATAACGGGACGTATACAAAAGACGAGGTGTGCACAAATCACTTCCCCGAGGTAAAGGGTGAAGGTTTTTTGCCGTGACGTGTGCTCGCAATCCTTTCTCGCTCGCATTGCGACCTGTCGCCTGCCTCGCGCCGCCCCGGTACCGCGTGCCGGTGCTCTTAGGATTACGTACCTTTATGTTCTGGCATGCCGTTTATAGCCGGAGAGAACATTAATTTTATTGCTAGTATTCGAATCCAGCTCGCTCGTCGCATATTATGTGTATTATTTATGTCCCGATATGTATTAAATCGAGCGGAGCGTTGTAGTTTTACGCAATTGTAATATGTATCAATCCGGTGAACAAAGATAATTAATAGCATCGCCGAGCCCCTTTTTGTAGCCAGTTTGTTATCAAGCCCCGCTCGAATGAAGTATGCAAATCGATCGTCCATTACCTCCGCTGGATAAAATGTATGAATCGCGTCTATCGCCCGATTTAGTGAATGTTTCTATCGATAATACTGCACTGCTAGTCGTTTGTTCTAATTACATATAAAGCAAATTATGTTCGATTGGTACTCGGGGCACTGTAACGAGATCCACCGGCTAATAATATGCTCTACTAATTCTATTTACACTTTGTAGTGTTATAGTATTTGTATAAATCACAGTTTAATAACTATATTTTTTTATATCCCACGAGGGATTTACTTGGAGCTAACGGTCATTGGTAGTGTCGACGCAGGACAGAGTATTGCATCAGTCATATTACAATACGGTCAGTTAAATTTAAACGAATCCCACGTTAATCCTGTTTTAGCCGACCAACTTGTTCGCGGTGCACGCTACTGAAGAAAGGGCGAGACTATGGCGAACGGTCCTCCTGTTGGATATCACCGGGCTTTGTACAACCCAGTTCGATCTGGCAGGATACTCGTACACCGTGTTAGAGTTCTTTACTCGCCTGTCTCGATACCGACTTCCTTCGAGAACAACCATGAAAAATTTTTACGTATTTCGGTAACCCGTGCCGCGTCGGTGATGCCTTCGGTGTTTTATTATTGAGCGGCGGTGTCGTCTTTTTAGAATTAAATTAAAATGAATTTATCATTATACCGATGTAATCTGAGATGATCATTCGTTGATCATTATGATCGTTTTAATGAACATCAGAATGCTGACTAGATATGTATACCTACATGTTTTATGGGCCTCTCCATCACTTGCACTTGACCGCTGATTCGGTGCTACGTGTACTCTATTATTTTGCTTTTTATTACTACACTGATGTTAAACTCAGCTAGTTTTAATTAAATAAATGGTAATTAATATCTGAAGCACGTTCGTTCATATGTTCTTTTATATTCTTCACATTTTAGATATTTTTATAAAATTTATTTTGCTGAAGCTCTAATATATATGCTGTGAACACCAGTCACATCGGTCGATAACGTTCCAATGCTTTGATTTTACTTAAGCTGAGGTAAAAGTATCGTATTCAGTGCGAGCGAAGCAGACAGGTCGGTGAGTGGACCGTAGAGGTGAGAAAACGTCGCTTACCATGACTGGGGGGCGGCGAGGGTGACTTGATTAAATCACCCGACTCTTCTGAAACAAACCAAATATAGCATCAATATTGTTGTTATAACAACAACTAGCGCATGATATAGTTATGTACTAACAGTAGATATCGACCCTGCACTACATTCTGTCAAGAGTTTTATTGAATTAAAACAAGTACACATCCGTATATATAAACCACTATGCTGACTCACTACAAATGGATTCATATCAGGCTCCTGAGCCTTTATCGTCAATCGGAGGAGAAACCTCGGAGAACAGCGGCCGTTTGGTGTCCGTAGTTTCACTCGGCAGGAGCGAGGCGAGCCGGTGGAGAACGGACCGCCGTCAACCAGTAATCAATACCAGGATGTGATTGATAAGTGCCGGAAGCGCTGACGCAGCGGAGAACGAATGGTGGTGTTGTAATAGGATTACCTACTTAATTAGCGGTCAGCGATTAATCGGATCACGCTAATCGCTGACCTACCCGGGGACGCCTCTGCAACGTGAGCGTGCGGACTCGATGCTTGTCACATCACACAGTAAGCCCAATTAGGAGGCTCCGTGTTGTACTTCGTCACGTCGAGTTGAACCGGGACCCACCCCGTGAAGCGGCACCGTACGAGTGGCGACACAACACTCGACAGTCGCATCGCAACTATTGAACACTTGTGCCGCGAGCGTCACGCGTTGTCTTAATACGTTTCATTAAGTTAACTTAAGCTTACACTGCGGGAATACCTTCAATTTGAAAAGGTAACCGACACCGAACCGTGTACATAGACTCGCGTGCTCTCCACGGGGACGAACTATTGTTAAATTATCACTTTCTGCAGTCCGTGAATACGTGGCTCGCATCTTACATCAACATATAATGAGATCGCATTAATTTTTATATTCACCGTGTTACAATGTTCAAAAGGATTACGATGTACCACCTCCAAATAGCACCTACATCATTACCGCCCGACTCATCCACAAAGTGTGACTGTTCGACAAAATATGTATTTGAATTATCATTAACTATGATTAAATTAAGATTGTTTTAAATATTGTACACACATTACACGACTCCGTCTCCATCGATTAATATTTTATTTTCAAGTTAACGTTTACAGCAGTTATATGTTAGTACCTACGGTAGGTTTTACAGCGACCCCGTCGCAGCTTATCAGGCATTTATACAATTAAAAAGAAATCAAAAGAATTCAAATAATTAATATATCAAATGAAATTAAATAATATTATATTCGTCGGTTAAAATTAATTACATTATGTTATTAATTCATGTTACGTCATTCATAAATTCATGAACAAAATTGAAGCACTTATCTATGAGGCTTACATATGTATTTATACGCTTGTCTTAAAAGTGTTGGATGCCATCGGTGCTGCGTATTACCTTCGAAAGATTATACAGCGTTGGATCGTCAGAGAAGTCTATCGGAGCACGTGTCTTGTACCGGGCGTTTCTGATGGCGTTTTTTGATGGCGTTTTCGATAGCGCGCTCCGTCGCGACATTTAAACAGGTCCAGATTTCATTTATGAATGTTGAACGCGTAGCGTATACGAGCATGGCATTTAAATTATTTAATTTTTTTATTGTAGGATCTCTACGTGTACACGTCTATTCTTAAATCTTAAATTGTAAATAACTGTAATGCATCTTTTTTGTGCCTTTCTTGCCACTTCACCTTCGGATCAACCTCGATGCAACTTGTCCGTCGTATGTCAATATTTGCGTGCCATTATTGACAACTCTATTTAGTTTGCGTCGACGGAAATAAATTGAGTGAACGTTGTGCACATGTGGTCCGTGTGTCGTCGGACGAATTTTATTATGTCGTCGTGTTTAATTGTAATACCTAAATAATTAATATTATAAATTGTGATCGTCCAACCATTGAATTATGTCAGACAACGCAGAATAATTTGTAGGCGATATGAAGACAAAACCAGAAGAATTGCTTAAAGGTTTTTTTCATATAAATACTAAATTACTAAAAATGTAATGGGAGGCTGCGGCGAGTACAACTGTTTTATTAGTTTTTTTCCCGCAGAGACACATGCGCCTTAAGTCTATATATAGCTCTAATCGCTCTTTACTATAATACAAATAGTGAATCTATGTGACGACATACTAGATAGTGAAGCAGATGTTTTTACCCAAGATTGAGATACCATAAGACACAAGACGGCGGCGTCGTGGTCCCGCTTCCGGAGCGGCGCAGCGCCTTCACCGCCGCCATCGCCGGAGTCGCTAAAAATTTGACTCGAATCAACAGGTATGTAAACTCACCGTGCGGCCTGAGAATATTGATGAAAGACGCGGTGAGATTGGTACCTGCGGATCATCGCGTCGCGGATGAAAAGGATTTGTCTCGGCGCCTTCGAATCCGTACGACTTAGACATAGGCGGACAATCAGACTATTAAAAAAACGCTAAAATGGCGGTCACATTGTGCGCACGTCGCGTCTTATTGAACCGTCATCGTCGTTTTTTGTCGAGCGCTCGATATTTCGCGCAGGGCGCAAGGGGTACGAATTTGGAAATGAAGCGTGGGCGCACGATAAAAATATTTTTTAATAGCCAAAAAAGTGATAGTTGTCCGCTTTTTGTCGAACGAAAAATACTTTTTTGCGTGCCTGCGATCTTCTAAAATTACCTCGATTTTATAATGTAAAGTTACCGGGAGTGTATCACGACGGCATATCCTTAATTTGTATGACGAATGAGGTCGTCGTTGGTCGAGCTGGCCGTTCACCGTTCCGTTGCCACTCGCCGGCCGCCGGTCTCCAGACGGCATGACGGCATGACGGCGAAACGGGCATGAAGGAGCCGCAGTTTGTGCAATGATTGAATTATATTTATACTTATCGATCTGCGCGATCATAATCAAAGTAACCAACCGTCTCAGCAAGAATATAATTTCCCGAAGCGTTCTCGTAGCCGAACAACGTTAAACTATGGACGACACATAATAACAAAATGTTGATATGTGGTCACACAGTAACTAAACACTATTTTTAATTAAAAACGAATAACCAATAAAACCATACGAGTTCAAAAAAAAATGTATTTAGATAAAATTTCTGTCCATACTTATGATTTAAGATCAAAACCGCCCGCAGCTTGTCAGAATAAATATGAAATCGGTATGATTTGGAATGATCGTTGTTATTTATGATGAAGACTTATTTTCAATAAATGCATAAAATTTATAACTTTATCTCAACTTATAGAAACATCGAGAATCATCTATGTACATCTATGTTCTGTATGTAATTTTAACGTAAATAATTTGAGAGAAATAAAACGATAAGTCCTGAAAGCGATAGTTTGCGAAAGCTTAAGGTGAACTCACGGTAGGAGGAGCAGTAAGGCCTTGCGGCGCGTACGCACGCTGACAGCACCATTGCGCACTCGGTAGGGGCGAGCGGCACGACGACGACGCGAGTGCAGCAACGTACGCCGAAAAGACGCGAGCGACGAATAAACCCAAGCGATACACCAACGCTGCCAGCGCTCGGGCTACGACTGGCGGCGGCT
>PDGT01000078.1:1491169-1511895 GCA_003671415.1 Megathymus violae | reverse complement strand
TAATCAATAGCTGCAGCTGCAGCGGCGCGGACTAATGCGTATTAAACTCTCGCGATAAACTCCTTCACGATTGCCAATCGTAAAATGCATAAATGGCACTACGGATGCAGCGGTAATCGCATTAAAATACATTTCCGTTGAATACTTGCAGTCTTTGAGGTACAATTTTAGATATATAGATGGATATCTATTTTTACATTTTTAGTCATATTTTCTTAAAAAGCTTCAGAAACGAGTGCCATTTAGAGGAATTATCGCTAATCTCAGTGTTTAGATCATTAAATATAAAGGTAACAGTATTCGTATATATCAACGCAATGAGAATGTATCGAATTATAATATACCAATCACAATGCCTACTTACCTACTGCAAAAAGGGTTGAGCGTTCAACCCTTCATCGATTTTGTAAGTGCGTGATTTTTTATCGGTACCTAATCTACATGCCCCTAAAAAATATTTGAATAAAGGTACCGGGGCGGGGCGGCGCAGGCAGGTGCGGGGTGCGGGGTGAGGGCCGCATGTAAATGACATGTAGATGTCGTGATCTACATGCGGGTCGCGATTGGCGCGCGGTCGCGGGTCGCGGGTCGCGCCAACGGAAGGGTTGGTGATTTATCAGCGATGTCACATTACAAAATAGCGTTCGTGTGACGTCGTTAATTCGCGCCGCACGACGCACGACGCAGAGGCCGTGCCGCGCCGCGCCGCGCACGTGGCGCCGCTTACTGGGCGCCGTGATTGTCGTCGTTAGCGTTTCGAATTATTGATACATAAATTTCCTGTAAGTGGATCGCTTTTATTTAAAATACAATTGAAAATTTTAATGGTTCTGGGAGCCGCCACGCTGTACCGCTCGATTTATAGGCTGTTATGTTGTTAATGTTAGACTAAAAATCCCGCTAGTATGTCGATGTCTCGTTACGTAGGTGTTATGCAGTCATATAATATTCAACTGCAACGCCGTTATATGCTTTTGAAACCGTGTAATAATTAAAATCAGAACTCTGTATAGGGGTCAGTCAGGACACAGTCGCGTGAGGGCCATCCGGCCTCGCCTATTTTGATGAAATCCTTACATAGTAGGTACCTAAGACTACAACATAAACTTTAAGCGAATGATCATCGAGGTGGCGATCGAGGTGGCGAGCGCGCGGATCGAGAATAAAATTAGATGTCGTAAAAATCGCTTTGTAGTACACGTCGTCGTAATTAAATATTTAATTTCGTCGTTAAGTCGTAATTAAAAGCGGCAAGAAACTCCCAAGCGTGATTGGTCTACAAATTATACTGTGGTTAGAAAGGTCATGATGGTACTCAACAGTGGCTAGTTGTCCGCTATGATCTGAACTAATACAATTTATTATTGACTTGTCCATAACACTACAATTACAGAAGATATTATCCAAGCAAGTAGCCGTTGATGGAGTTATTCTTGTAGGTTCAAAAAATATATATTCTAAATTGAATGATTTAAACAAATTAATGAACCTTACCGAATAAGAAGTAGATACTAGGATATCAATATTGAAGTCTCCATATACAACTACTTTTTTATTTTTTTGACACAAAATTTTTAGAACATTCAAAGCTGATTCGGTGTGAAGTACCGCCATTCCTTCGCTAGAACCCCTAGTTTCTTTGCAGCTGCTTTAGCCTTAGACTCGATGAACCGACCAAAATTGAGGTTCGAAGAAATTTCGAATACCAGCAATTAAAGGCGCTCAGTGCATTCTAGGGATACATTCTGAAAAGTAGGAGTCAAGATGAACGGGCTCCTCTTGGCAAGACATTCATGCGTTCCACCATGGCCTCTCTTACGGACTGTATTTCGTCCCTACTGGCCCGAGCATTCGGGAGGTATCCGTCCACTACTGTGCTGTCATCTGCAAGCCCATAGATACCGGGCTTGAGCAGATCATTAATATGTAGCAGGAACAGAGTAGCGGACAGAACAGACCCCTAAGGTACTCCAGGATTGGTAGCCATCGATTGTGATGAACACCCGTCGACAACAACTCGGACAGATCGTTCGCTCAAATTCAAATTCAAAATCATTTAATCATATAAGTATTCAATAAATATACTTATGAACGTCATTTTTTTACTTCTACCACCGTTTCGAAAAAGTGCTTTAACAAAGCTTTAAAGGAACTTATTAGCACATCTTTTAAACAACACATGGTAATTTCAAAAGTTTAAACCTGTGAGGAACTGGTTTCGACACTATTATTTCCAGGCATCCTTGTCATTAATGTAAAGAAGTACTCAGAAAGTCCTTTACCCAACCGATAAGGCCAGAGGAAATACCATACGCTGAAAGCTTGTATAACAGGCTAGCATGCCAAACTCTGTCGATGTCGCATTTCTGTCAATTCTAACTAAATTTTGTTACAAATATTTAAAAAGAAACCAGTTTGGCGAAGTCTGAAATTTGGTATATTTAGTTTGGCGTTATTACTAGTATTGTTATTGTAAACATTACTCTTCTTAAGAAAACTATCAGAGTGTTTTAACGTAGATAATTTTATCTAAAATGTATTGTGATACAACAATTGATATATAGATTTATTTAAAGAGATTTCTAAGAAAAAGCCTAAAGTTGTAAATGGCGCATTATTCTCTTTTCTGTAACAAAAAAATCTCTTCCACAACAACAGACCATAAGAACACTGTGAAAGTAGCTAAATCAAACGAATCTTACTGTTTCTACGTCCTTTATGAAAATGAATTCTCAACAGCTTATGCATCGGAGCTGAGTGAGGATTCAATATGATTTACTCCATTGTGATCATGATTCAATGGATGCCAAGAAATGTGGTAGAATTAACTAGTTGAAGCATTATATATAATATAATAATATGAGTGGGCACTTATCTTACATTTGGTAACGTGAATTTAAAACATTTAGTTTTTTAGCGTTTAACATAAGGCTACACATAACATAAACACAACATAACATGTAAACCAGAGTAACACTTGCGGAACAGTATTATTTACATCGTCAAAGTATTGTTTGCTTCTGTTTACTTTAAAAACTAAGGAATTGTCTTTAGGAAACAATACGGTTTTACACAAGTCCCTGGTGAAATGAGGAAAACTACTGATATGTATTAAAAAAAGTCCTGGTAATGGTCCTTGTGGGCACTCCCTTGGTAATGTTAGCCCCTTGTGATTCTATTTCATTCATAAATATTTTTTGAATACGCTAACAAAGATAAGGCTTTTTAAGACTAACTGATTATGTGGAGACACCATAAAGGCTAAGTTTATTTATCAATAAACACACACAGAACTCAATACCAATAGCATCCTGATTGCACTCGAAAGCATCAACATGGTGTTTATTTTCTCTCGAAAAATCGCACTGATTGATATGAATTAATTTGTTTTGGAATAAATGTAATAATAACTAGTTGTAAATAATGTTTTCAGAGAATTTGTTAAGAGCTAGTAAGATGGAAATGGGTCTAAAATTAGAAAGGTCGCTTTTATCACCAGCTTTTTAATAAAGTTAGTTTATTGTTACTCAGTACTGATTTTTGGTCAATTCATCTCATTAACTGATTAAGTTAGTTACTTAGATATTCGTCGTGGTTTCAAAATGAAGAGCGGAACACCTGTATAATGTCAGGATCGGTCTAAAGAGGTCGAGGACAAATTTAATACCAACATTGTCAATCACGATAAAAATCATTTACTCGGGTATGTTAGGTATTTACCTAGAGCGTATTCGTACTAGCAGTTCTGAGGAAGTAGACGTGGGAAGCAACAAGCGTGGCGGGCGGTTCGTTATGAATTTATGACTGCAAACAGTAGGAACACGACAAATAGCAATATTACGTAGTAACAGTCGTCAAACAGACGCGGGCAAACACCGAATGTTTGCGAACGATCCTCCCCGCACGCCCCGTCCCCCGCACCGTGCGCCGCGACCCCCGCGGGGGCGACTCGCAAATCAAATTCTTATAAAGTCGTCGAGTGTGGGGGGGAGCGGCGCGGGGAACGGGCGCGGACCCGATGTTCACCTGAAGTGTAAAGTGCCAAGAAATTTGATTTTAGAACGAGCACTTTCGTTAAAATGGGGTTAAAAGAGGGAAGAACTCAATTTTATTTTATTGCAAAATGTATTCACGGATGTGTTTAAATCTTTTTTTGTATTACTTGCGCATCCGTAATAGTTATATAATATGGTCAAACTCTGGGGATCGATAAGATAGATTTAATGCGAAAACAAACATTGCAATTATCATTGTTGTTGTATATGTAACTACAAGCCGGACCGCCGCCGCCGCGCAAGCTGCTCTGCTAAGCGCATTTCCCAACGCCGCACAACTCCAAGTAATTAGTCCGCCGGCTTGTACACTCCGATTATAACCCGTTAAGTTCCGATTGTAATCTAAATCAGGTTGGTCACTGACTCCACGAATTATATGGCACGACTTCTAGCCGACACTACACTACGACATGTCACATGCAAACCCAAGTGTTTACGTTTCCGACATTGTCATACATACATACATATAAACCGGTTCATCTTTGGTTCAATAGAAAATTGAATGATCTATGCAAATCGGACAAATTTTTGGTTTTATTATAATATAACAGATATATTGTTGTATACATTGTACCGACCGTCAACTGGAATGAATACAGGATCAAGGCCTATTTATTAATAACTCATTGCGGGATGTAATCCGTGTCGCACGGCACGCCGGCCCGCCCGAACAAGACCGCACCGATAGTGCTGGGTGAAGTGACGCGTTTACATACTGATGTCAGAATAATAGGAACGTCTTGCGAAGACAGTGACTTAACAAATGAGCTCGAGTCTTCTTCGGTAAAGATTACCTCTACCACCACTACTAATACTACTATTGTTGATGCGGACGATTTTTTATAACATATATACATATATAACACAGAACACGAACAGATCAGGCAGCCCGGCGACCCATGCATTCACCGACCCCTGAGGATTATGTATATATTTTACATTTTTGAAGAATTTCATGTCCTCGGCCTGCTAAACTACCTCGGGGAAAGCTCATCGATAATTTGCATGTGCGTCGGAGGAGATCTTCTGATCGATATGGATACAAGGGTGATGTGGACATCGACTCGAATAACTTCTCTGAAGATGTTACAAGATTGATAGAAAAAGCAGAGAAATCCAAATCCGCGCAAGATTCAAATATCCTAGCCATAACAAATTCGTGGGTCAATATCGACTCAGACTACGAGGTTTCACACAGCATCTTTTTAATAGCTTAAGCTAGTATATTTCTGTCCAGATGTAACAACATTACTCCAATTAATTATATAAACTCAATCTTTATAAAGGATATCTAGATGTCCTGCAGCGATGTATCTGCCCTGCGTCGTTTTTTAAGGTCCCTAAGAAAAAGAAAAATACCAAATGGCATCAGTATGTAATTACTAAACCCTTAAAATAGATATTGTACGATACTTAAATACATACGTACAAGTAATATTATGTCTTTACCTATTTCTTTCGCTCGACGCCTGACTACATCCGGTACGACCACGTCACGGGGCGCTTGGCAGCGAACGGGCAAGAAATTGTATGTACAATTACAAAGCAAACAATCCCTTACAATAGCGCTCACCTTGGCAGCGCAGGCGCAGACGCCGGTCGGGCTAACGAAAGTGCGTCCATTAAACCCTATCACCCGCGCCGCCGCGCCGCCGTGCCGCCGCGCCTTTCGAAATTGAACTCGGAAGCGGCGCGTGCGCAGGCAGCTGCGGGTCGTGACACGTGACACACGGGACGGGACGTAGCAACCAGGTCGTTTTTACTAACAGCGACGTTTCGTAAAAAAAACTATGTTTAATATACCTGAGTTTATATATACACGAGGTTACTATCGAACATTAATGGTACAAAATGCTCGTGGGTTGCATGTACATGGGTTTTTATAGCCTCGATGACCCTCTGCAGGATACGATCTCTTGTTACGAGAATTCTTTAATTACTTAAATGGCTAGGAGCCTCTTTTTCTACGATATTCCAGTGCAAATCGAAAGGACGTTTAGCCTGCTCCGTTTTACACCGTGCAAAGGCCGCCGCCGCTGCCGCCGACCAAACAGAAGTCGATAAAAATAATAAACATCAGTTACAACGCTTTCGTTCCAACCGATGGGAACGCTACCGACATTAGCGCATTACTGTATAAAAGATGACGTCATAACTATTTCTGCAATGTCATAACGTTATCAATGTTGATAGATTCGTAAAAGGTATAAAAGTAAGCGGTAACTGCCACAGACTTATACTTTATTTTTAATACATAATCTTATACTTTATTTTTTAAATTTGCAAAGCTTATTGAGTGCACCACGTAACGCGCCTGATTTTACAATTAAGAATGATTAAATTAAATTTTATATTTACAGTTTCAAAACTTCCAGAACATTAGGTACCTAAATTTTTAACAGAACAATATTATTTACTCTGAATACACAACCAAAACGTAATTATGCGAAAAGATAATAAAATACAATCCAAAGTTTTGTGATATTACAATGCGATTAATTATTAATGACTCTGTGCCATTCACGTTTATTTCGTGTTGGGGTAAACGAATTGTTACATTGTGTTACTGAAATAGACGCAATGTAACTGATCTTCTCGTATTTCCCACTTGGTGTATACCATCATCACATTCAGCCGCGGCACGGTCGGTCGGAAGGAAATGCAATCGGCTATAAAATTCATCAAGACCTATTTATCGTACATACAGTCGGGAAATGTATAATAGTAACATAATGAGGTGGATATCAAAAAAGTATAAGTGATATTTAGTTTCTTAACAAAAGGTTATTAAGTCGTTGAAATAATCGGAGTATAACAAAGGAAACAATCGGAAGCTGCAGAGAGTGACAGCTTTTCCTATATTCCTAATGATAAAAGGAGTGTGCGATGAAGCCGCGGCCTTTTATTTTTACAGTTTGGTGTTACTTTTTGGTTTCACAAAATCGTTTCTAATCTAGCTTTTTTTGCGAAATGGTAAATACAATTTAGAACAATTAAGATAACTTAATCTCTTGAGATCTCGAAACACTGTGTGGTGTGTGGCGTGCGGCATGTGGAAGCTACAGCGAGAGGCGGTGAGAACCAGTTTTGGAGAATACTCAGTAAATCTATAATAGTAGAGATAATTATAGTTTATATAAAAAGTGTAGTCACACAACGACAGCCTTCAGAATGTACTCGATGCTGAAATACATTATCTACTTCCGTTGTAATGTGACCGACGGCATCAATTTAAATAATAGATCTGCTAATACAGATAACGCGCACTACACAATAACGTGCAGTCGCGTGTGCGAGCGAAGGGTTCGTGCGTGTGACAGCGGACATATCAAAGCGGCGCGGTGGCGGCCGCGGGCGAGACGCACCCAGATATTGTTTTTATGTTTAGCAGAAAACCCATGTGCACTTATTTGCTTACTTACTGAATATTTCAAAAATTGATGACACATGCATCATATAGACACTATAAATCGGTGTAGTAAAATGTAAGATGGTTCAAACTGAATTTTCATTTTCAACAGTTAGCTGTACGGGCGGAGAGCTGTCAAGTACTCAACGTCTAGTTTGCCTTTTCGAATGCCAGGTGAGTTTTCTAATGATAGTTTAGCTATTTGTGATCTGAGTAAACCGTAACATATAAACAAAATGAGAATGGAAGAATATTTTCCTCTATCTGTATGCTACGTTTAACAATGCCCCATCCAGTGATGAGTTAATTCAAAAAATATTCTTATACCATACTTAAATTAACTTATAATTTCTTATAAATACCTATAATATTGCGATCGGTCGAACGGATGTGGTGACTTTCTAAAACACTAATTGTCGTAAAAAAACTAAACGCACAACTACAACTACTGTGTTCAACGAAACGACGTGGAAGTCAATTAGTCTCAAACAATGTATATACATCAGACGTTGAACGATATACAATACTATATACACGTATATACATAGGTATAAAAAAATACGAAGAAGTAATTTTGTTAGTAAAAATTGTAAAAATTCTGTTACTTATTTCTGTTATCGATTTGAACTTTATGTCCATGAAGCTGTTATTAAATTGTATATACATGAAATCGACGGTAGATACTAAAGCACGCAAAGCGACACAGCGACACTGCGACACTGCGACATTGCCAGTGTCATATATGAAGTAACACAATAATCACTGTAAATTAGGGTCGCACTGGTCCGCGTCGCCGAGCCGTTACACTGCGACCCAGCGTTGGGGTGTCGCACGTCGACCGTACTGAGTGTGTGAGGTTGAAGACAACGGGCGCAGAGCGATGTGCAGTCATTTCGCAAATTGAATACCGTGCGTTTGCTTTGCTCGGCGACGCGTACCGCCCTTCACCCTCTACCGGCTATCGGCTCCTCTGATTCCCCTCACCGCGCCGCGGAGGGAACTTTCATTGCAATTTCGAATTAAAATGGGATTTCGGTTCACAAACTTTCGGTAACCGACCGAACTTCTACCCCATTCAGATGCAATACAATTTGCTTTTTAATTTCCGTGAAGCGTGTATTTAAAATGTAGAAAGTCGGGGGACAGTATCGGCCTCTTCTCTGGTACTGCAGAAGTGACGTCATCATCGGCGAGCAGCGCTGACCACGAGGCCCCGAGGCTGCTGAGTCGGTTCTACCTTCGGTAGATCCTTTCAATTTCACAGTCGTCGATTTCAGTCCGTGTCGGGTTCCGAAGCCGGGCCTGTGCTTCGTATAAATACATCGCCATATCCCTCACTATTCATTGTAATATTAGACATTTGATGTTACCGTTACTCCTGTTTATCGTACCATTCACGGATGCAATACTCCGGAGCCGAGTGAGTGTCGTATGATTCGAACGGGCTATGCGACGCATCGGATAATTTGATAAATTTGGTCAAATCGTCATCGTCACGACCGGCGACCGCGGCAGACTCCGGCGGGTAACGAGCTTGCGATTGTCGGGCGTTGGGCTCGCGCATTATAACCGCATTTACCGCTGCAATTTCGGCGCGGCCGACCGTGCTGTGGACTCGCGCAGACGATGCGTCGGGGTCGTTTCATTGTGACACGTTTGCTCAAATTATGTGATTTGCTTCTGGTGTTACTTGAATTATGTGAATTTATTTAATTTATATACTCGTTACCGTCGCCGCAACGACGCGAGACTGAATAGAAGTGATCACATCGCTAGGACACGGAACTTACCTATAATTTATACGAGTATAATATATCACGTTGTTTTTGTTTTAGGTACTACGAGGTACCTCGCACGGGGCTGCGGTGAGAGTTCATGAGGTCGTAGGCATCAGCGGGGCCAGCGAGCGGATACCGAGCCTGTTTGAAATTAAATTAAAGTTTCAAAGTTTAATGAGTGTTTAAAGCTGCTTCTCCGGCGATTTACATGAAGGATAGTAGGAGATAGATTCATTCGGTAACCGTCAACATCAGAATTTAAATTATCTTTTATTGCAAATGGTGATGCGCGTAGTCACGCTACGTCCGCAGTGTCTGCTCGCACGTTTGACGGCGGTCTATTGTCGACATTATTTATTTTACATAACGCATCGCCGTGTCGCACGCGCGCCGCCGCGCCGCCAGTTGCGAACGAGAACAATACGTTTTTTATAACGTTTAACGAAAAGAGGTGCGTGTGCGTATATTCGTCGGAGATATCTCGACTCGCACACATGTGCGTTCGCACGTGCACGGGACAACCCTTCGATCGCGCGCGCATCGTGTCACCCTTCCGCGGTGCGGTGCGGGGCGGGGCGGGGCACGGTGTGCGGTGCGGGCCGCGGGGAGGCGCGCGGGACGAGGCGCGGGGCGGGGCCACATTTGCATACGGCACACACGCACGCGACGACGCGGCGACCGACGGCGACGACGACGAGAGCGGGTGTGCTACAGTACGCTCACTGTACAACTACCTCACTCACTCACTCACTTCTAGCTATAAGTTGATACATCAGAGATGTATCTACTTCTGCATTATAACAACATGTTATAGTCGTGTTTATGCCTACATATCTTCAAATCTCGTAAGTTGTCGTCGTCCAGTTAAAACTTGAGAACTATTTAAGTTATCGAGATAAAAAAAAAATATGTTAAAAGCCGAAAAACGAGCAGACAAGCCACCTGATGGTAAGTGGTCACCGTCGCCGATGGACATCAACAAAACCAAAGGTATTATCACTGATGCGTTGTCGGCCAGGAAATGAGAAGAAGGTAAGAAAGAATGTACTGGCTCTCAAGCCCCCAGCCGGAACACGACGAATCGTTTGGCATCTGACTCATGGAGGAGGGTGGTAGCTAGCCAGGCAGGCTTCACGGAAAGATATGAATACCACTATTAATATCAATGACTTAATAATAATACTGATAATATAATCCTTTTGCGAAACCCTATCACCAAGCAGGTTGGCTTCTGTCCCCTTTTACGACACCCTTTTCTACCAGCATGGGATCGGTGGGAGTATTCTAGGCTTCCCCAATACGGCCGAATACCTTCACCTAACCATGGCTTACGTTATACTTACCGTACATCCATACTACTATATAAATCTATTGAGATTTTCGTGTTCATGAAAATTAGTATGTGGTGAGAACACATGATTGCGCATAGATAGGCTATATAAAATCTATTTATATAAATCTGTATGTCTCTCTGTCTGTACATTTCATTGTTTTGTCAAATTTCATGATAAATATTCGTTTTTCAAATAACTTGTCTATCTGTCCCGTTACAACTCACGAACGGCTGGACCGATCTTAATGAAAATTGGTATGTAGTGGGAGCACGTGGTTGTTCAGATGATACGCTATCTGAAATATCAGTAAACCTAACGATGTCCAACCAAGACAAAAAACATAAAATTTTGAATAAACATGTATACATATACTATGATTAATAGTCCAGCCCGAACGAAGTCGGACGGGGCCGCCGGCGATACTGTATATTGGTATTAATAAATAGTATTTTATAACACTGTACAAAGAACCATCCAGCCGTTTCGAAGCCCATCGACACACTCGCGAAACACTAGACTGCGACTGGGTGTTATGTAAATGGTAAAATATAAATTGTATTTGTACGATCTACGTACTACGTACGGTTATAATTAATAGATTATTTTAATCGTGAATTATTTAAATAATATTTTAACACTTTTAAGGTGATCGGGAATGCGAGAGGCGGCGGGCGTTAACTATGTAAGCTAAGTTGCCCCCACTTATAGGTCGTGTATGATTATGAAACCTGGCAGGGCGTGTAGGTACATGAGAATACAATAATGTGGCACCACCGAGCTGGTCTGATGTTGGAACTCAAAGAAGGGAGACGGAACCCGTCGAGTTTGGGCTCGTTAGGTTCGTCCTGACCACCTCTGTAAATTTCATCGGATGACAAAATCCTGAAACTGGATCCTAGAATGAGGCCGATGGAATCATAAATAATCAATTATCCACGATTCATCGTATTTGGATTCATTACAGTATTTTTGACTATTTTGGTATACGAAGTACAATTTTCCTTCTCGTTTTGAATGAGAATTTCATTAAATTCTTTCCGTTAACTTTCAATAACTTCACATTCCTGTAAGTTCATTAGTTTACAGTGTTGTGAAATCATTTCAAGTCATCGGTGAAAGAGTAAATTGAAGTTTTTAAATTATACAATTTAGTTTTGAATGCTAAAAAAATGAAGTGTATACACTACTCGATGTGCAGAAGGTAGGCAAAATCCTTAAATTCAATAATGAGACATTGACTACGGAACAATCCACAGTTTTTTTTAGGTGTCACATTAGATAGTAAGTTTCAGTGGGACGCCCACGTATCGGTTTTCGCAGGGAAACTTAGTAGGTCTGTTTACGCTATTAGGAAAATAAGAATGATTACAGAAAAGAGATATCAGAACTATATACAAATTAAAGTCAAGTGAGTCATTGAGGGAAAAATTTAAAGAAATAGGTGTACTCACCTTGGCCAGTCACTACATTTATAATAATTTAGTATTTATTAGATAAAATAATTTGTATAAGCAGAAAAGTGCTACACACAATCGTGAAACGAGAAATAGACATAATTCGGTTACGTCTTCATGTCGTCTTCAAAAGGTTCAGCCTTCTGTTGTGGGGCTCGAAGTTCGTTTTTACAATAAGGTTCCAAAGTTGTTAAGTGAGTTACCCATTGGAACCTTTAAGCGACGAAGCGAAGCTATAGGTAAAAGGATATTAGAAAATAAATAAATAAACGAATAGATAGATGAAAATATTAATGACAATGACACCTGGAAATAATAGTGTCGAAACCAGTTCCGCACAGGTTTAAACTTTTGTAATTACCATGTGTTGTTTCAAACATGTGTTGAGGAGTTTCTTTCGACGTTTTTTCTCCTCAATGTTGAAGCACCTTTTCGAAACGGTAGTAGAAGCAAAAAATTATTTGCATCAGTGTATTTGCAGAATACTACATGATTAAATAATTTTGAATTTGAATTTCGAATATTGTAGCGAGGCACGAGTTAAAACGTAAGTGTGTAGGTATAGGTAGGCGTGTAGTACCCAGGACCTACGGACTAAGTGGCCGGGGCCGGTGAACTAAACTCGTTTATACAACTACAATTGTGATTAATTCATGAAAGCGTAATTGATTTGAAATTTAATTAACAGTATCGAGGCAATCGGACGTCGACTATTGGCGTATCTGTATCGGAGCAGTGGGTTACGAGTGCCAGCGGGGCCCGGGGCCGCACTCGGTCGGCGCCGGCGCCGCCGTTGTTCGCCGACGTCTCTCGTCGGTCCCGCGGTGCAGCTGATTCCGTCACTTTTTTTGTGAAAACCGTTATTTTACACATAAATCTCACCCTTGCCAACTTTTCAAATTTCAATATCCCGTCGAACAATGCATTCGCATCTCGTTTTTTATTCGATGAATTTTTTTGAAATGTGGGGTAATGCATTTTTTATTGCAAAAATCGCGAGCTTTTAGCGGAGACTCGGTCGTTATTCCTTCCCACGGCGGGAAGTGGGTCACGCATTGTTCGGCTCCTTCGTTTTTTCGGTAAAAAGAGATTTCGACGGAGACGCGGGGCACGGACCTGTCACGGCACCCACCCCCCNCACCCCTTGCACCCCCTGCCGCTCCCTTGACATACTTTTTTAGGGTAAAAAGTGTAAAAATTACGACGCAGCTTGCGCTCGAGTTTTCTCAGGATATTTTTTTCGTGAAATGTAACCGCGACATGTTGCAGCGTGTACTACAGAAGGCAGGCGGCGCGCCGGCAAGGGTTGCGGAACACTACATCTGTCACGGCTGCGATTACCCAATTTCAAATAAATTTCACAACCTTCCGAAGGAGGGGGGCAATAAAATGATTTGGTAAACAAAACGGAGGGCGCGGAGGGGGCCCGCTCGGGATTACCTCCGTTTTAACGCATGAAAGATTTCAAAGGCGGCGGCGGCCACTTCACAAATAATCCATCAACATCTCGTCCGAGGAGGGCACTCGAAGGGCGCAAATTCAATTCTAGCGAAGATTGGAGTGCATATTCCGGTAACGAGGTTCGAGTGGAGAGGCCGAGCGGCCGAGCGGCCGAATGGGCAATATTGTGCCACGGCCGGCGGCCGGCGAGCTTCACTGCCTCCATTGTCCGCCATCTCGCGCCGTGCCTACCTACATGTTAATGTGAACTCAGCAATTTAAGCAAGCAGCCCGTGCTTCGCTCGGCTTCCTGTATTATTAATTTTTATTAATGCACCATAGATAATAACGATAATAAGCCCGTCACGAGACCAACGTTCGATATGTTTTAAAAATGTCACTGTCGTTAAACGTTGTCTCTCTGTTCGTCTCTAGTCCTGTACGAGTGCAACTGAAATCACCGAAGAATACTTGTAGTATTCTGATGATTCTTAACATATTTGGAACTTACATTACGAGTCACAATGTAGGCACCTATCGTCGCGTGTGCTATGGATCTGTTCCTGCGGAAATTTCCAAACCGGAGCGAGGGCGGCTACCGGTCCGTAGTAATTACAGATACGTCGCTGACGAAGCTGTATTTTTTGTCATAGATGTAATTCCTATTTTTAATGATATTATGTATTATACATCGTTTTATTTGTAGAAGGAAGATTTAAATTCGAGCTATTTATCGTTATTCGATCGATACGACAGAAGCGAACGCGCTCGAAGGTGTAGTTAATCAACGAAAATTGTACGACGATACACATGATAGCTTTCGGCGGGACGGACCGGACGGACGGGCCGGACGGACAACGCGGACGGGAGATCGCGGCCGCGGGGGGTCGCACTCCCGAGTCGCGGACCGCCACCGCGCGCCGGGGCGAAGGACACGTCGCTACCGGGCGCCCGCCGTGCGAGTGCGCGGGTGGCGTGAGTCGCGACAGAATCGGCAGGCCACATCGGACACCGGACGTTCCAAAACTTACTTTTATCGTATCGGTTAGGTTAGTGCAGTCCGTTCACTCAAGGAAAAACTCGAGCTCGAGGCCGTCGTTGGTATGAGGGCATCCGTTATTCCAATTCAATGCGTAATAGTGTCAGCTATCAGCTTATTCAGTTTTGTTTGTTAATTAACATAAACCGATGCTAATCGTATTGTTAAATCGCAGCCAACAGCCCGAGCGCAGCCCACGCCGTCCACGCATACAAAGCGACATGGGGTTTCCTGCTCGTGACGTAGATCTGAACGTTCACCGCACACCTGCGCCGCCGCCGCCCCCCGCGGACGAGCCTCGGCAGTAGCGAGCTCGTTAACAGTTTTGAAGCTTTATTATATTCAATCAAACGTGGAACAATGATGTATTAAAATATCAGGTTACTGTTGGCTGACGAGAGCCGATGCGGCGTGCAGCGTGCAGCGTGCGGCATGCGGCATGCGGCGCGCGGCGCGCGGCGCAAGCTTATCTTCTCAGTTTTGTTTTACGCATATATTGATACGTCTGGGCTCATAGGGCGTAAAGGACCAAACAATATTTGCAGAAGTGACGAAAAAAATTAAAAAATAAAATAAAATATCCTGTGACTTTTTTATGGTAAGGACTATTTGAACGATGTATAGAAGAAAAGTGGTTAGAATTTACAATATTTTAACGATATAATGTAACGAACTGTAATGACGTTCTCCTCGGACATAAAGAAGGTAAAAAACAAGAACAGCTTCTGCGTCATAACTCCTTGAATTATGCAATTCCAGTAAACTTATCTATAAACAATAAACTTATCTATAAATAGAACGGCTAAAGATATCGTTGTATAATTCAAACGCTGAATCTTAAATGGTCCAACGGGGTATTAAAAATCGTTCCTAACAACCTGAAAATTTAAAATTTCACGATTCACGAGTACGATTAATCAGCCGTTATAAATTGTATGTTTATAAAATTTATTTTGCAAATTTTCAAGGATGCATTACTAACCACATAATAAACATTTACCGCCAAATAATTTAACAAACAAATTGAATTTCACGAATTCGGTACATATAATGAATGAACTTATCAAATAAGTAAATGATATTATTTCGATATTGGTGTTTACAAATAGTTTTCGACAGTCGAATCATGCAACCGTTTCACTAAATCCCTGCCGTGAGTGGTATCAGTAGAAGGAGCGGCAAACCACTCCCGAGGAGTTTGTTTTCCTGCTCACAGTGACAGAAAGCACTAAATGCAAGATTGCATTCTTGCATGTATAAAAGTATATACCATCATACATTTCGGATTGTTGCAAAGTAAATTAATACTAATTTAATAACAATGAATTTCCGCGAAGTAACGCCTGATCCTATCAATTATAGAAAGGACTAAATAACATTTTTTTAATGCGCTCAAACAAAAAGGATTATATAAGGCTAACTGATTGTCTTGAGACACCATAATACCTAAGTTTAATTATCAATATATTATATGTAGTTTACAAAAATGAATGCTTTTGAGAGGTCACAAGTTAAAAATGTGTTAAAGAACTAAGAAATGCTTTACCAACATCTGTGGTGTTTTTCCAGCTGATTTAACTAAGGGCTGGTATGATAGAAATTTACCATCCTCAAAACATTTTTTTTAATAAATGATACGCAATTGAATACACAATTAATTTTATTACAGCTGTGAGAAGACCCCAGAGTAGGTTTGAAAGGTTTAGTAATTGTATCACAAGTGATGTGTTTAAAGTAAAATGAGTTGAGACAATTCCTAACACCTGATAACATGATAGCCATGGGAGGCGCGGGGGGGGGAGAGCTCGCATTTTCATGAAATAATACTCAAATGTGTCAGCAACTGCGCCATCGGAGGTGACAAGGTACTTTATTGACTTTATTTTTTATTGAACATTTCACTTTGCATGGGTCCATATGACTAAAGTTCCAGGAAGCGTTGATTTTTTGTTGCAGAGTTCTTGATCTTAACATCAATCGATGTAAATCGATTTACCTTTCGCACAGACCAGGTTAAAAGTTTTTTAATTTTGAAGAAGCAGTTTGTATCGTGATTCATTATGCTCATTGCAAACGACTGGAATAGCATGTCCGCGTCGATGTTCCCGTCTACGATTATAATTTTGCTAAAGTTTTTTATAAATTAGTGCGTTGAACATCTTAGACTTCATTACCACTTAC
Source organism: Megathymus violae (assembly GCA_003671415.1). NCBI lineage: Eukaryota > Metazoa > Arthropoda > Insecta > Lepidoptera > Hesperiidae > Megathymus > Megathymus violae. The sequence goes on along the minus strand of PDGT01000078.1, from coordinate 1,495,205 downwards.
CATTAAATGGGATTTTTATCAAACATTAACTTATAAATATGATGTACTTAAAAAAAAATTAACATGATTTAAAGATTCAAGGTCTCATGGAACTAGGTTTTACTGCATTGGGAAAAAATTAACATGATTTAAAAATTCAAAGTCTCATGGAACTCGGTTTTACTGCATTGGGAAAAAAAAGAAACGTGTGATTCTACTTTTATCGAGGCGCATTGTTGACAAATCACTAATGTTAGTTTTTAGATTATCACACTTCATTTGTTTCGGCTTAAAACTATTTGTAAATTCATTATCACTCAAACTTAAAACATTAGCGTGTGCTTCGGCAGGTGTAACATTAAAGTTAATCGGTGACATAAGAATGTTTCCAGCGACATCGGTATTAAATCTATTTATCCTTCCTTATGTGTTTGGTCTACACGTTATATTATGTTTAGAAGGTCACGATGGTAAAAGATATCGACTTTTTTTTACATAGAATAAGTTAATGCTTGAGAACAATCAGAGTAGCCAATGATGGAGTTATTGCTGTAGGTTCCAAAAATATATAATCTCAATTAAATGAGTTAAACAAATCAATAAACTAAGGTGGTAGCAACATATCGATAAACTACGACTCCACACAGAACTTTCTTTTTCACAAAACTTTCGTTTACGACATCCTCCACAACGGATACAATCAATGGGTAACTGCAAGCAGAAGGTCCGTCTCTGTATACACATACAATAGCAAACATTCCAAGCTTTATAATGTGTTCAACAGAGAGGGATTCTTTATAATGCAGACTATTATGAATAACTATCAGTGACCCTCCCCTGACTTAATTTTGTCTACAAAATGAACCGCCTATACTGTAATTATCTATTGAAGCAATTAACTCATATATAATTTTAGTGTTCTGCAACACAAATGATGTCAATACTCGTTCCGTTTAATAATAAATATAATTCCAATACTACATCAGAGGAACCTTGTATGTTTGGTGTATAATATTTAAACAGACATGCTTTTCTTTTGTCGATTTATACAATATTTTAAATTTTTTGCCGATTTGTAACGAAGTCAGTGATAGATAGAACATTTTGATACAAAAATTAATGCATTTAATGTTTAATTCAATGTAATAACAAATTTATTTTACTTGGAAGGATCGTCATCATGACACGGTAGACTGATGTCCGGTGTGGTCCACTGGTCCACTGGTCCACTACACGGGTACGAGTCTCGAGTGTGCGTCATTATGACAACGGGAGAAATACGAATACTACCGAAGAATCTTAAAATCAAAAATGGACATAATCGTTTAGTTTTATTTATTAGATAGTGTTAATACGAACCACAAATATGTTATTGGAACCCGATCAAGGTTTATACACTAGACAGTATTTTCACTTTAAAAGATCATTCCGTCTGCGTAGTAGAAGAGACAATGTTCGCTCGTCCACTGAGACAGACAAGTAGGAGAAAAAAACTGAGCGATTTTCCTGCGCCACGACGCCGTTGGAAACTCGCGTGACTCGCAACGCCAGGCCGGCACGGGCATGCGGTCGGCTACAATGTCGCGAGGCGCTTGCGACATCAGAACCTCCGTGTTGCATTAAACAGCCGGTCGAGGAGACGTGTCTGTCTTACGGTCGGTGCGACGCACGAAATCAATAAATTAAATTTCATTTATCATTTTATTGGAATTTTTTTTCGTTATTAATGTTTCGTTATTCATGAATATAAAAAAATTTTCTGGGGAAGATCAAAATCGATTTCTCTTTTGTGTAACGAGTCGACAAACGAGCAGACGAACCACCCGATGGCAATTGGTCACCGTCGCTCATAGACTTCAGCAGGACTAGAGCCACCACCGAAGTGTTGCCGACCGTAAAGAAAGCGGAGGACCTGCCTTGGTACAATATACATACAATGCGAACATAAAATATAAGTACATAATATTATACTCCCGTTAGTTACATTGTGGCCTTTCGAGTCGAGAGCAAGTGAACGCGTCAAGATAACAAGTAAACAAGCTTTTAACGAACCGTCACTGCTTCTCGTTGTGTAAGAAACGATTCAATCGTAATTATGATATAAAGAGAAATGTGATATTGATATATGAAAATGACTATTTTGAAATATTAACATAGACGAACAAATAAATAATTTAATTCATTCATTCATCCACCACTAGTCAGAGACGAACCGCGACGCGACGAGGCCCCAGGCGGCGGCGGTGACGTGCGACGCTGCAGAGCGTCAAGCGGTGACAACAATATCGCAATTACACCGCCGGCGTCGCACCGATACCATCGGCTTGCGTAAATTGCCTCATTTAAATACGGAGCGGCTCAAACCGAACCATAACGTCGTGGCGCAGCGGCCGGATCGGCGTGAACGTGCGACTGCGCGGGCGCACACCGTAAGGGGCATTCGCATCGCGTTCGCATGCACACGATACGGCGATCTGCATTATGTAGATGACAGTTTATCGCGCTTTCTCCCCACCAAACGAGTTAATCCGTTCGCAGTAACACAGTAACGAGCCGCTCGCGCCTCGAGCTGAGCTCACATACGAAAATCGTTGTAAAACTGAGTCGTTCTCGCTCCGGCGGTCGTTCTCATACATATACATATACTGACATCTCAACGGTAAAATAACACTTGAAAATGTCGCATTATACAGTTATCGCTATACGACGTTGCTTTTGTGCAAGCACTGTTTTAACATATACAATTACATCTGTTTTTCCCATTCAAAGTAACGACAGCCCGTCGCAGTTACAAAGTACATTAAAACACAATTACAGTCAAATGTAAAGTTTGAGACAAATGCAGTTCGATGTCACCGAGGGCAACATTCAACGGACTTCTCTCTCTGGGGCCGTGATTTGAAAACGTGTGCTCGTGTTATAGATTGTAAGCGATACCACTAAAGCATTTTTATAATGAGATAATTGCCATGTGTCAGTCGGCAAGGGTCACGCGGGAGTGCATCCCGGCAGGATGTGTGACGTGTCGTGCACACACGTTGACCACGAGCCGACGAACTTCAGCATCTTTCTGTCGTCGACGTCACTATGTTATTTAATGTATCATTTTTCTTCATTTTATTTACGTAAGTAGTGTTCGGTATACGAAAGTTGTTCAGTTCAGTTTGCATCCCACTGTCGGATATATCAGCGTGCGATGACATCGTCCGCTAGACGACCTGACGAACTGACGACGCGACGACGCGACGACGCAACGACGCGACGAGTGAGTGAGTGAGTCTTCGGCGACCCGAGCCGCTCACGACGCGGCAACGCCCTGGATGGAGATGTAGCAACCGATGGGGCAAGCAATGTTTATCGTTAATCTATTTATTGGATGCAAACAAACGAATCTGAATAAATATCTAAGCGGTTATCGCAACCGCACAATGCTTAGTCTTTATCAAATAACTACAGTCAATACAGGCGTGCGAGATAATATCGTTAATATGACAAGTAATTTCGTATTTCAACAGCACAATGGGCTCTTTTACGCGTCACGAACGAATCGATTACTGCATCGACGCATCACAAATGAAATCTACGAAGGAAAAACTTCGAGTTCCGCAACACGTGCAGCAGCGCGCGCGATGGACGATACGTCGCGCTGCCGCGTGTCGCGCGTCGCGCGGCGTGGTGCCGGGAACTGACCCACCGCGCACCACCGCGCACCAGAGGTGGTGCTGCGGCCCGCGGCGTCGGTGTGAGCTCAGTGTTAAGGTACTAAGGTTAAGGCATTACAAATGTAAGTGCCAGTGTAGTCACAAAATGTAATCTGTTTGTCCGATTATTAATTGCTCTATTACACCAATTTTGAAATAATGATTTCAAGAAACAGAAAGTTGTGGTTAACCTTATTGTTGTGGTTACATAGGACCAGAAACAGCGGCGGCGGCGGGTGCCGCGCGAGACGGTGCAAGAACCACGGACAGCGGCCGGCAGCAGGCGGCAGCAGGCGACGGGCCGGCGTGGCGTGTGCGGCAATTGTGGCGATGGCGCTGACAGCGACCGCGCGCCG
>PDGT01000078.1:1478402-1491150 GCA_003671415.1 Megathymus violae | reverse complement strand
TCGAGATCGTTAATCGCACGAGCCACGATCGGGCCGACGACCGCGATTATTAATCGGGAGGTGCTCCGGCGGCGGAGTGAGAGGAGGAGGGGGAGGTGCGGAGGGGGAGGCGGACGGTCACGATCGCCGCACGAATGCTCAGCATTCGAGATTTGAATACTAGATAATTAATATCGCTTTATTAACGGCGGAAATATCGATTTATGAAGATATTATTCTCTTTGTGCGCGCCGCCATGGATGCCGCGTCAATCAGCCGCACCCCTCCGGCCCCCTCGCGTCCGATCTCAAGTTGCCCATCGACGGACGCACACGTCATTATTTGCATCCATCACAAAAATAACTAATGGAAGAAAAGCTAGGTGTTCCTACACTGAACCTTGTTATAACACTTGTGTTTATAACAACACGCGTGCACGTTGTTGACGATTAACGATAAATCTTTTTCTTAGATTTTGGGTTGTCGTAGCGCGTCGTGTCGCTGTGTCGTCGTGCGGAAATGGGGGTAACTTAGGCGGGACGTTCGCCTCGTAACGACTGACACCCGCCGTACATCGGGTTGTTTCACAATATTTACATAATTACGTTTCCCAATGCACCGACACGACACCAAACACACGAGAAAAAAACAAAATTACCGAAAACCACTAGTGTCGCAGGTGCAACTGTAGTAACAATAATATCTAACAACCCGTACGTCGAACCTCGGATGATTCACTATCGCAAGCATCGGACGACCACTAGCGAACGTTCACCAGCACGAGCGTCGGAACCGAGTCGGTGTGACGACCACACTGGCAACCCAGGGTGGTGTGAGCACCTGCCGTGAACGACGCGCTCATCTCGGTATGTCAAGCGAGTCGTCCATGGTGGTGGAGTTCCGAGCGAAAACTCCTACCGATGGTCGTTGCCACCGGGTAGCGCGAAGCACGGTCGCGGCGAGAGAACGCGTGACATGAACGGTGTGTGACAACACGGGACTGACGAGTGTATCTACCGTCACAAATGCGATCCTAGGATGCCGTTTGATCGTTGCAGCCTCCCATACTAAACAACCGATACGGCCGGTACGAATCTAGTGGACAAGGGATAAATGTTTTAATGTTTCAAACGGACAGTTGGGCGACGCGCAACCGCCTACTTGAGAGCATTCTTTTAAGGAAATTCTTTAATATTAACTGTTCAAATTTGCATACGACAGTTGATTTACATCGAATCTGAAAATAAGTCATTGTACTTTTGTAGACTAGGTAATACATTATATTTTATTTAATTTTAATTAATAACATCGAACTAATGTAAATGTTAAAACTATATCATCACCACATGTTTCTGTAGGTATATAATCGTTACACCGTCGCGTTTATCTCTAATGATTGTATTACTGGAACAAACATTTAACTTGTTTACATTTAACTACATTACTACATGATGTTGTAATGAGATGAGCTAGACGTGGCGCGTGAGCGGGTCAATATAAAAAAGTTCGTTTGTTCAGGTTGTATTATCATGTTAATGAAACTAATTATTGACCATCGTGGTTGTTGGTGTATTGAGTGTGTTTCATATGGCAACGTTGATGTGCTTCACGTCCAGTACGGACTGCAGGGGATACGATCACTAATACGTCTGTCTCCACGAATTGTTTATTTGCCACTGTTTTCTTTTACATTTCAATGTAACTATCGTGTCCGATCAATGGTCGCACAACTCATATGAGTCGTCACGACGGTGGTTAATTACCGTTCCGCATGCCGTGGAACATCGTTCCACCGTAGGTGCCGTGGCCCGCGGGCCGCACGGGTGCTGATCCACAGCTGACACGCGTAAGTATAGGCTAAAGGGGTTCACGTATTTGTTGACAGGTCAAGGAGTCGGTGTGTATGTGAGCGATTATTACAATCGCCACTCGGCCAACGCGGGCCGCGGCCGCGCCGGGTCCGCCGCCGTTATCTCCGGTTATTAATCGCGGGACGACGACCCCGCGCGTTCTTATTATCAACCTGACCGCACAGAACACTCAAAAACAATGTTCTCGTACCCGCTCACACTCCGGACCGTGCCTCTGTGTTCGTTCTTATAGGACTTTGTACATTGATAAAGTTACCGTCGAATAGGATGGATTTCCGAAAACTATCGAGGCCTATATAGCAACGGTGACGTGTGAAATCTGGTGTCGCAGTCGCCAATGAGACTGCACAATCCGTCCAGGCTTCCTTCAAATTCTAACAAGATGCAACTCTTATTTATAATTGCTAACACGATCAGTAGTAACAGACATCTCACAGTCGAGCACATTGACTCGGTATTAAATTTTTGTTTTATCATTAAACATTGTCTCGACGTGTCTCGTACGATCGTTTTCTGTGTGTCATGTGAAGACACACAGATTATAATAATTAAGGTTTATTAACAAATCCAAATATTAAATATTGCTTACATTAAAATGTTGACTGTATTTGTGTTATTGTTAAGGTTTTATTTGAAAAAATAGAATTAGTAAATGTTGTGAAATATGTTAAAGTAATAAAAAATGCAGATCCCGACAGGAACCTCTCGACAGTGGTGACACTGACGACGTCCAGAAGCGTACAACAATGATTATAAACGGACAACAGAGATGCGCACACCGCCTGCGCACGTCACATCGCAACAACGCTCTACAGGCTCGCGTTGATGTCGTTAGTGCGAGCACTTCACAGACAGACAGACACCCCGCACTGCTCCGCCCCGCTGCACCGTCTGCGGCCTTGCTGTCATCCGATTATGAATTCAATATGTTACTCGGTCGATGGTACTACTGCAATCAATAAAATGTCAGCTCATCGTTACAACAAAAAAGTGATCTGCTTGTCGCGCCACTGCGGTTCGAAGGTTTCCGTCGAGACACAGACCACAGTACACTTGCTGGTTCGTTACGACACGTTCCGTTCGTGTTTCCCCGGGGCCGTCGCCTGCCGGACACCACCGAAATCGGCGGGCGGTGCCGGTCGCGTCCCCTTTGATTATTTCAAATCAATATGTCTACAACCTACATTACGAAATATGTAATTATTTTGATGCCCTAAGTACGGCTCCATATGACCTTGTTTTCTGTTTGTGTATCGGGGAGCCGGCAACGAGAGGTCCGCCGCTTCCATCTACATCGGCGACGCGTCGGTGATGAGTTTGTTGTGTTGGACGTGCGCGAACGGCGCCACCATCACCGTTTACCGTCGTGTGGTCCGTGTGCTCGGTTATCGGCAATTTATATAAAAACTTATTCGTAAGTTGTAGTTAAGATATGATCGTATTGTAGATGTGATCAGTGAAGAATCACGAAAGATAACTAAAACGGCTTCAACCCATAAGCCATCTGCCCTCGTGAAGTGATTGGAAACTCCGAAACTGAATTGGCGTACTCCACCTCGCTGTTCCAGTTCAGGTCGGTGCAGCGGTAACGGCCGAAGCGGCGTGGTGTCGTATAATGCTTTTTATGGAGACATAACCATCGCACCACGTCACATTAGCCAAGTACAAATATATACAATCATTCATGATACAATTAGAAAGTAAACTACCTCGAGTATTTAAAAATGTACCGTCTATAGTTTGGTTGCGATCGTAATTGTTATTAGCCCAAGATGGTACAGGCGATTGTGAACGCCTCGTAGTGCTGTATCATTTATAATCCGATACGAATTCAAATGATCATGCACGAGAGGCTCTCTGCGAGGTCGCGGTGCAATTAGGAGGCTTTATCCGCCGCCTGCGGCCGACCGGCGGGCAGCTGCGGGAGGCTGCGGGGGGCTCAGTTGTTTGTTTATCACAGTCACTACCTTTAATTAGCCGTCGAGACCACAGCGCCCGCCGGTCTCGTCCGCCGCGTGTAATTACCGCCGCGAACGCTCCGTAGAATGCACAGTCCGCGACTCCGGCTCAATAATGGTACCGATCCACCGCCCAGCGACCGGTCCGATCGGAAACAATAGTCAACGCGAAACAATGAGAGTCGGATTAGTGTAGAGCCGATAACCGCACCGGCGAACACTCGATGACGATTCGATTTCGGCTGAAATTTTAACGATCAGCGTAATGAGTTCCTGCCGAGGTCGTCGCCGCCGCGCGTCGGCCGGTCGGCCGGTCGGTCGGTCGGTCGGTCGGTCGGTCGGTGGCGTGATTCAATTCCGCGGTAATGATATCGGCTAAATGTCATCCGTCAATAAACAAACAAAATTATTTGTGCCGCGGCGCGGCTCTCGCACGAAACTATTATTAAGCTAAAGGTCGGACTCGTTAAAATTTCTAATTTCATGGCTAACAATACCTCACGATTGAAACAATATATGTCTTCGTATAAAAGTCATTCGGTATAGCTACCGAGGGCTAGCTTGGTACCAAGAAATTGTTCGTTTAAAGAGATATTAATTTCAGTGATAGCGCAGTGGTTTCAACGTCGGTCTACCGCACGAGGAACTCGAGTTCGAATCCTGCACGCCGGGTCCGGCGGCGTGACAATTATGATGATGAATTAATAATGATGATAAAAAATTAAACAGCAAGATAAGTAGGTATGTTACCTAATGTTACCGGTATCCATTTTGTTTGCGTAATATTCCGCCCATCGATATAATAAAGCCATTGACAGTCCGAAGATGCCGTCCACCAAGTGGTGCCGCTCTTCGTCCGAATTTCCATTAAGCACCGTGTATTGATATAACAACCATAGTTAACAGAGTGTTGCTGGTAAAGTGTCCTGGTGGGTCAGTTACTTACACGTATTTACAAATACTGACAGACTTTACATCGGACTTACGAGCCATCTTTTTTCATGATAATAGCCAACAACCGAGCAGACGAGCCACCAGATGGTAAGTGGTCACCGTCGCCCCTGGACATCAGCAAGACCAAAGCTATCACTGATACGTTGTCTCTGTAGAATGCACAGTCCGCGACAGGAAATCCAGAAAATGAGAAGAAGGTAAGAAAGGAAGTACTGGCTCTCAAGCCCCCAGCCGCAACACGACGAGTCGATTGGCGGCCGACTCGAGCAGGAGGGTGGTAGCTGGCCGGGCGGGCTTCACGGATTATCTAATATAATAGTTTCGTGCATAACGTCCGAAGGAATTTAATTTCCGCGTTGCGATTTCTTTTTGGAATCCCGCTCTTGAACCGCGAAGCCGAGCAGTCCGACAAAAACTTTTCAAATTCTAATTCTAATTCATTCTAATTGGGTCTAATTAGAACGCCATCGAGATTTAAGTTGTATAATTAGACTGCGATACTTGATGAGTGCGAGCGGACCGCGGTCGGTAACGTACCAGTACTCGGTACCTACCGATCGCGTCGGTTTTTTATTAACGATGTAATTATACGATGAGATCCCAAGGTCGCCGGCAGCTGCGGGTGACTAATGTGTTATTATATATAAAGTTTGCGTGTCAGTTCGCGTGTCCGTTGCGTGGCGGGCACTGGGCCGAATTGCGGGACATGTAATATCCGCCGCCGCGTGGGTTCTTCTTTGACCTTTTAATATTCATGGTGAAATTACGTTATAATGTGTTATTACCATGATTGTAGTCTACCGGACACCTGACCACGGTCTGACAATGCTCGGCGCCGCTCAGGACTCAGATAAAGAACTATTGTGTTATTTAGGTACGCCCTCTATCACCAAATTCGATTTTCTGTAAGTGTCACAACAGTCGTTGTAAAAATAGTTTTTTCGTGATTTCAATGTATTTAATATTAAATATAGTGTGTTACACTCGGATGTAAGTCATCAATTCCTCCGAGACATTCAACAATAATTTAAGTAAACACGGGTAATCAGCCCCCGACCTCGATTTTATCTGTCGCATGCGATCGACCCTGGAACGCTCCATTCGAAGAGTTGGCCCCGACGCGTCTGATGTGAGGCAGGCCACAGCGATATTGAAGTTTCGAGCGTCCTCCTTACGATAATAACTGAATATACCCTGGCCGTACCCGATGTACCGGACGATGCAGTTGCAGTTCGCAAGTGACCGGTAAAATATGAACATCGTATGCGAGCGAGACGGCGGCGTAATTATCTATCGAAGAACACAGGCACCGACCGAAAGAACAATAAATATTGTTCGTGATTAATTAATTAGGCGGCGACTAGCGACCGCCCGCGGCCCGCTGCAGCCCCGCACCCCGCACCCCGCATTCCAGGCGAAGTGCAAGAGAAATTGAATAATTCCTCGTTTATTTGCATTTCAACATTTGAGAGTTTCACGCGCCACGAGTGCCCGATGCTCGGTGTCTGGAATTCGGTGTCCGGTGTCTGGTAACTGGATACCGTTGACAAGTGCTTGCACCATGGGGAACTGCCAGACTGTCGATTTAGTGGTGATAATCCCTCCCGATGGCCTATCGGTTGTTGAAACGCTAAAGTTGCTCTCGGAGCGTAACGTGTCGTTCCTAACCGGCGTGTCGGCGCCGGCGGCCGGTACTTGCGAGTGCCGAGTGCGCGTTCCCACGACGCAGCGATCAGCTGACGCCGTTGACGGCTTAGTTATATTATAAAGTTGCAATATTAGGTTTGGACTGGTAAACCCTTTATTCATATAGGTATCACTAAAACAAGATAATGGCTGTGCTCGCTCCTCTGGCTCGAGCTACAATCTAGCTCCCAGTCGCTCTTGTGACGGTTTTCTATTCTTCTTCGTCGTTGTGTGTCAGTTTGATTAATTTCATTATAATTATATTATGCACCTTTACTCAGGTATTGGACTATATAATATTCCTACCTCAACTTGACTGGCAAGATCGCTTGTAGCGATCTTAAATATACGGGTATTTCTACGTTGGTGTACAATAACGTGTTTCAGTGTTCCATGTTCTAAGGATAAACTTAGTGTTTCCATCGCATGCCTACTCGCATGTTTTGAAGTTTGTTGACTCGCTTCTTCTCATAGTCATATCATATCATATCGTATTGTATTGTATTGTATTCCGAAGCGGTAGTAGACTGTCATCGTTACTTATAAAAAATATCCTGGACGGATACATTAAAAGAGAGGCCGTATTAGGTATTCACAAAAAATATAGATAGATATAGATAATAGAAACACCCAGAGACACTCGACTATTATATCCATTAGATATACTTATATAACTATGTACCAATTTTGTTAATGGTTTGTTTAAATAGACACTTCTATATCACCTCTTCGTTCGCGTCACTGAAGGGATGCCGTTTATAGCTTTTTTGGGTTTCGGACAGGTTTTTGTGACAGCAATATATTTTAAATACAAAAATTCTTCAATTTTGATTGTTTATTAAGTACGTTTCATGCTTATATTGTGTTCCCAGCGATTCAGAAATCCCAAAATCTGGACACATAGGATCTATTTTATTACCGTATACCTACATACTTCATGCCCGTACTCGCCGTATAAATAACCTTAATTTCGATCCGATGTAAAACTGTCTCGATCCTTCGTCGCAAAAAAATTCGCATTGAAAATATTTGTATGCGGCGAATCGAAGGCGAAATCGTGTGTCAAATGCGAGCGCGTTACCAAAATAACACGCTGATTGGATTGTTACGGACGGCTGGATCGTGGCCGTTCCCGCTCCCGCTCCCGCTCCCGCTTGGAATGCGGAGCAATTTAAAATTCAAATAGCGGAACGCTCCCTGAAGCCGCCCGCGTCCACATCCACGGCCGGTTAGCTCGGGGTATTCGATCGGACGGACAAATCGGCGACACCAACGTATGGAATGATCAGATAGAGTGATTTGCAGTCAGCAAGCGCCGCTATTGAGCCCGCCACGTACTGCTGCGTACCTGGCGGCCGCCAGTGATGCACGTTGTTGTCGTAAGTTTAAAAATAATTTAGCAACATACGTCGTCGGATGGGTAAAACCAACACTCAGTTCCCTCGTTCGCATATGTATGTCGTTCTCAGGTGAAATGTAAAAAGTTTATCATCAAATCTTTGTAACCATCATGGCACTCGATCGCGCTCGTTACGAAACTAATACGACACGCATACATTACATTAAATTGATACATTTACGGGAATAAACCATTTACGTTTATTGTTTTAATTCTTGTTAATTTCTGTACCGTGCGGTACCTACTGCGGTTAGTTTCGATTCCGTTATATTAATAATAAGTACAGAGAGAGTCACGTCACGCAGCACATACAATTTAAATACCCCATCAAGAGGTACAAACGTTCAGTGGTTATAAATAATATACAATTAATTAACATTTAATCACTTTTATATACCATTAGAGGCCTCCTCTGACTTCGTTCGGATAGAACGATTAACTATATATACATGATTATTCAAAATTTTATGTTTTTTGTCTTGGTTAGACATCATTAGGTTTACTGATATTTCATATAGCGTATCATCTAAACAACCACGTGCTCCCACTACATACCAATTTTCATTAAGATCGGTCCAGCCGTTCGTGAGTTGTAACGGGACAGATAGACAGACAAAGTACCTATTTCAAAAACGAATATTTATCATGAATTTATTGAAATACTTGTATTATGTATAAATGTCAATTTAAATGAAAATAAACAGCCAGCTAGACGGACATCGCCATTCCTTGTCAGAAATAATATTTTTGATATCGGAGGAGTACTAACCAATTAAGAAAATGTAAGGTTCATTTCTAAACAGCACTATCTTTTGAAATGCTCGAATAGTTATTGGTATTTCGTTACAAATTGTTGGCGCAATTCCGTTGCGTCCGTCCGTCAATAGTTGTCGAACGAAGTGCGTTTTAACAGGCACCACGGAAATTTGTCTCTGTCAGGAACTCCTGTGCTTCTTTGGAATAATTCAATTATTAAGGAAACTGAGAATCATTCATACCAGTTACAGTAATAAAGTAAACAAAAAACCTATTGCATTATATCTATATCACCTTACACCAACCTGATAAAATTATTCGCCAGCGAAACACACAATGTCCACCACGTCCACCGCCAGTGCCGGCCGCAGTACCGCAGTGACATGGCTATTGTGTCACACAATGTCCCTGAACTTATTGGGATAACTGGCTTTACGTATAAGCATACGTACATTCATTTAAAACTGGAACGCGTTAGGTGAATACACCGTTAAAAGAAATAATGTAATTTCAAAAAGTGTGTCATTTACCCAATTTTAGTAATCGGACACCAAACGTTCCGATGTGCTTAAAGTTTTACAGATAATTCAAAGTGTAAAATAACTAATTCGATGTTTGTTTGCAAAACTATCCCGACACGAAACCCTTTAAAATCACAATACATAAATATTTAGTTTGTAGATGAGATTTTTTTGTGCATTTAACCCCTCACCATTTATAAGAAATATATTATATTTTGTGACCCTGTTCCACTCCAACGACACTCGGATTTATAATACGATGCTATAAATTAATTGAAATCGAAGTAAATGGAACATTATAGAGGTTCTAGTACATAAGTGCGTGGATGCGGGCTGCGGTCAGCGGTCGGCACGCTGGGCGCGACGGCGACGTCGTGCGTGTTTTATATCGCGCTTGATTCCGACCGGAGTTTAAAAGGAGCAAAATGGAACTTAAATTAATTTTAAATACTGTTGAAAACAACAAACGCTTTCGAATATATTTTTTATTATCTGTTTGCATTTATGTGCCTAAGTGTAACCTGTGCCTACTTATTTTTGTCACTCTCTCTGAATAAAGCCGTTCGCGGGTGCACACAGAAGTTAAGTTGTCTTCCTTTATTTTATAGCCCAGCTACATAAATACCACACGATCTCCATAATGCACGAAAAGGGCGCGTTCCACCAATTCATAATATAAAAAGTTACCTCACCGAAGATACCATAAGGCCACGCGACTTTCTTATCGTCCAATGAGACAGACCCAACATAAAATAGCATGGTTTTATTTAAATTTCAAAATTTGTTCGAGGGAGTGTCACTGCCTCGTACTACACACCGAAGTATTATAATTAGCTGCCGACGGCAATAGAGCATGTTCGATCTTTCAGTAAAGCCGACAAACGGGCCCATCCCATAGTGATATATCTCCGTCGACCACGCACGTCACGCTCGATCCTAGACCCTAGATACATACATTTTGCTAAGTTTGAACTTTGGCACAATCGGTTTAACCTTATTCTTAGTATTAATGCTGCGAACATCATTCTTCTTAAAAAATATATTGAACAGTATTCAAAGAAAATTTATTTTCTTCAAATAATTGGTGACCTTGTATATTTAAACAAGTAAACTGTACCAGCGCCTGCACTGCGCGTGTCTCCGGCGGCCGACTGTGTGACGTCACATGGACACACACTGGAGGCGTCACTCAGACGATTGTAGACACGCTCGATGTACGGATAGTCGCTGCAGGGCGGGAAGGCGTAGCATAAATTAGTATCGATATCCAGTTAGCACTGTACTGTGTGCACGGGCGCTGCGCCGCGGACGGGAGGCGCCGCGGCGGCCAATCGCGTCTCAGCAGTCACCGACGCAGCGGCACCCACGGCAGCAAACCTAGCGCAACTCCCCCGGCTCCGGGAGCTGTGCGTCCAGCACCTACAGCTACCTACAGGCCACCCTGCTTTAAGTACGAGTTCGACCCAAGGTTCACTTATGAGGTAAGTCGATCCCAAAGAACAACAAGAGTCAGGTGGACAGTTATGCGAGGGAAAGACCTTTCGAAGAAGTATGAACTTGAGGTAAATAAATCTCCATTGACGTGAATTTTATTCACGAATACTACTCGTATTAATAATGAGATTTAATGTAAGTAAAGATACAACAAAAGTTACATACGTATCATGTATTTGTGAAAGATGTTTTAATAAAACGAAATAAATACAGCAAAACAACTCTATTCTTTCAGTACTTTAAGATGACACCCCCAATTTGCTTTTTATATATCACACATAGACTATTGTAATATGTGAAAGAGGTTGCATATATTACAATACGAAACAGTAGTTAAGTACCAAAGAAGAACACAGTAATGACACAATTTAAAGAAGAGATTAACCCATTGACTGCCAGCTACGAGATATCTCGTATTAAGCGTGTGTATCAAAACTGCCAGCTACGAGATATCTCGTAGTGTTTTTTTTTAATAAAAATTACTGTAAATGCTATTACAATATTATATCAGTAATTTAATATAATAATATTTTGTAAACTTTCATGTATTCTTCAAAATAAAACCTTGGCACCCAGGGCAAGACGCTCTAAATATGTCTGGCAGTCAATGGGTTAATAAAATGCCACTGTACAACACTCGTGCCTAGAACCACATCTGTATTAATTAAATTATGGTACTCGCGAGGGAGCCACTGGGGCAGGGGTCAATGTCACACTTCAACTTTCACGGTAAAAGTATATGCCCGTGTAACGGTCCGATCGGAAATGTCAGCAGACGATAGAATAGCGGTCGCCCTCGGGGCACATCACTCCTCAAGCCCCAAGTAGATAGCTATATGTGTGTGTTATAGCTAAGGTTAACAGTCATCTTCATTATATTTAACCGCGATCTGTTTCGTGTTGGTGGGTGGTGAGTTCGTTACATGAGGTACATGAATTCCAAAAAAAATATTTAACATATTGTTAAACAAATTGAATTGGCCGACAATGCTTTTCTATTTTTTGTTCGTTCGTAAAGTTACTCTTAATTACGGTCAGATTTTTGAAAACTATTTTCAGATATCCACGTTTGAAGGTTCAACGACGTGTATCGTGCAGTGTGTGGTACGTGACCATCAACTGTCAAAACGTTAAAGTCGTCCTTTCCGAAGTCCCGTTAAGAGGTTATTATAAGCGGTATTATAAGGGCGGTGACGTATTACGTGCACTGCGTCCCTACGTCACTCCCTGACACGATATTGTTACAAACTCATAGATGATGTCAGGTCATGAACACGGTCATAATAAAATAAAAACGTTTTTTAATATCACGTTTTCATATCATCTTCATATTATCACTTCATATCATGACGACATTCGTATTTCTTTCAGACGCGATCATACAATTTCCCTGACGGCATCTCCAATTAGAAACATGTAATGTATTAACATAACCTACAAATACAAGTAAAATGTTGTATTTTTTTGTGAACCAACATCTGTTGATCTATTTGATCGTGTACACGGTGGCTCGCAGCCAGCAGGGAGTCGTCAGTGTTTGTCATCGTCCAGTAGGTCGTGTAACACTGGTAATTTGATACTGATTTGAGAAATATTGCAATGCTACATTCATTATCTATACTCCTAATTTATATCTATAAAGTGTTCATCATTAAGCTTAATCCTTACAGGAATGTACAGATCCCGGCGAGACTACGAGTAAATGTGAACATTAAAAACATTTTACAGTCACCTTCGTTTACAGTCGTGAAACAATGGATAATCCAATTTACTTAATTACCGAATCGTAACCGATCATACGACAGGTATTTTAAATTACAATATGAGGATAATACTTGAGGCGACGCACCTGTCCTGACGTGTTTTGTTCTTAATTCGTTAATTTCACCCGTTTCTAAACAAATCGTCGGCCAACGATTCTTATGAGTATTAACTCCCATTCGTCTCGTCAATAGGTATTGCCACTTTGTGTACGAAATTATAACAGTAATTAGGCAAAGACAGTGCGCAACAGCAACCAACAACCGGGGCTTCGTGCGCCATAGCTCTGTCGGCGGGTATGGCGGGGATCTACGGGCCTCAAGGATCATCTTTTTCACCCGGACATAAATTCGAGAGAACTGTATAGCG
>PDGT01000078.1:1420871-1478348 GCA_003671415.1 Megathymus violae | reverse complement strand
GATCTTATGCGTATGACGAGCTAGAGTTACAGTCAATCGTCCTCTTGGTGATAACTTAAATAGGCTTTCATGATTATACTTTTGTATTTGATCCGCGTCATTTCGGCGTCGCGACGATCACGTCGGTCTACTCGGATTTGTCTTATTTTCCTAAGAATTAATAATAATAACACACTAGCAGCTGGTAGGGAACAGCGATTAGTGATTAGTTCTATAGCGATAAGTGTTCCAGGACGCATGATTATATTAGTCATCATCATCGTCCTCCTGCCCTTGTCCCAACTTTATTTGTGGTCAGCGCGGCATGTATTTTTCTTCCATACTTCTCTATCAGCCGTCATCTCACTAGTAACTTCCATTCTAGCCGTATCATCCTTCACACAATCCATCCATCGCTTCTTTGGCCTCTATAGCCATCTACGTTCATACTTAATACCTTCCGTACAACATGCTCTTCATTCCTCCGCATAACATGACCATACCATGATAGCCGGTTTCCGCGTAGCATTTCGGTTACCGGTACCACTTTCATACTTCCTCTTATGTACTCATTCCTTACTCTATCCATTCGCGTTATACTACACATCCCTCTTAACATTCTCATCTCAGCTGCATGCAGTTGTCTTTCATACATCCCTTTTGTGGCCCAACATTCTGATCCGTACAAGACTGCAGGTCTGACCATGGTCTTGTAGATCTTCCCCTTAAGTATGATTATATTAGTAAGAAATAAAAATTACAAGTTCACTGTCTAAACCTTGTAGTGTTATAAGTAAAAGATCTAGAGAAATTTAGAAGATCGAATGTATTCAAGAATTCCTGGCAGTTACAATGATAATACATGATATACATCATATATATCATATATATGAATATACATCACATATATGAGTTACAAGATTAAAGAAGTAAAAAGGTCACTTGTGAGTAGGAAGCTAGGCCCGTCGCTTCTCTGGCGTGTAGCGCGCAGAGGCTTTGCAGACAGGAACGTGCGTTTAGGGCGCACGAGACGATCGGAGTCCCCGGCGTTCAGCGCACGGAGACCTCGGCGCCTGGAGCGTGCGTTAATACGCACGAGACGTGTAGATTATCCGGTGTTCAGCACACGAAGACCGCCTTGACCAGGCGTGCGTTAGGGCGCACGAAATATATAGATCCCGGAGTCGGAGAGTAATCAAAGACTTCCGGTTAGAAGCGCGAGACTGTTTCGTCTCGTAATTGTGACTACACCCGCGAGACTGTTCCGATAGAGACTTTCAGCATGAGACTCCTTCAAGATTCCAGTGTTGTGACCAACACACGAGAGACTGTCAGTGTCGAGATCCAAGAGTTGCGACCCACATGCGAGAGATCTCGTCACAATTCGCCTTTTATATCTCAAATTTTCTCGAATGATTCTCTTCTTGTGTTCTATTTACGAATTTAAAATTTCTATTCAGCCTAATAAATTGCTTTACCAAAAAGGATAAAAATATACAAATTTAAAATAAAAGTTATCATGATGACAATAATTTAGGACATTTGTCAAACATTTGACAACAATAACAAAACATTAAACCTAGTAAAATATATAAAAAAAATACAGAATAAATGGATAAAATATACAGGAAATTATAAAAGAAGTTAACCAAAGGAGTATTGTAAGAGTTACAAACTATGTGAGTACCAAAATACTACATATAAAAACATGTATCTAAATACTACAACCTACAACGGATTCCAACTGGAACTGACATATACGGCGAATATGTAAGTTCCTATTTGATTTTGCTAATGAAGCGGCATCCGAAATGAGTGGGTACAAGTCACTACGTCATTACATGACACACACACAGAGCCGAGTGTCGTGGAGGGGGCGCGGTGCGGTGGTGCGACGTGCTGTATTTAACGCAACACGACCACCGCGGATTCAAGTTAAATATTATCAAGGTTAGCTCGCCGGTGAGATCAATATTCGGAGTAGTGCCCGTTGTCGACGACGCTCACGCACACATATAATGCACATGCGTTCTCACCTACCTCATTAAATTATTTGGATAGTAATTATTTATACTTATCAGATTCGCGCTTTGCCTAATTGTAATTAACCTCTAATTACAATTGGATCATTATAATTACGTGTAATTCGACCGCGGGCCGCCGTCGGATAGTGAGAACGGTAAGCGACAGCGGGCATTGGTCAAACATTTTGCATGAGAAAAAATACATTCTGGCATTAATGCGTGCAATACCAAATCTGTAGCCTATTAAAACTGTCTTTTTTATGTAAATAGTCGACAAACGAGTACGCGAGCCACCTGATGTTAAGTGGTCACCGTCGCCCATAGACACCAGTAAGACTAAAGGTATCACTAAGAAGTAAAAAAAAAAGTCGTTTGGCGGCTAACTCGACCAGGGTGGTAGCTAGCCAGGTGGGCTTTTCTAAGCGATAATAATATCAGTAATAATATTTGACTTAATATTGATCATATAATCCTTACACGAAGGCCTACCGCCGATCAGGCTGCCTTATGTCGCCTTTTAAGACACCCTGTTCTGACAGCGTTTGATCGGGGGAGTGTTCTAGGCCGCCTCAATACGGTCAAAGTCCATTTTCAAAAGAAGCAGATTGTCCCTATTTTTAGTACAATTTTTTCCTGGTCATAAAAAGTGAATCGGCTCCTCCTCAGTGTAATACGGAAATATTTTGAAATGAACAACAAACACGGTGGTGACGTCCTTAGTGTTGTGATTGTGAACTGCAACAATGTATTTACATGTACACGTCCCTGTACGCATCACCTACGACGGACGCACACATCTCAACTACTGTTTAATGTAAATGTAGAAATGGATAAAGATATTTTTTTGTCTTCAATAACACAATCATTACGACGCTATTTATACAGATTTTAGCAAAGCTTTTGATCGAATGAGCCATAACTTACTAATTCAGAAACTCTCAGTATATATGTATGGTGTGGTTCTTATCTCACCAACAGAAAGTTCTCAGTGGTTGCAAACGGATTTTCTTCTAACCTTTTTCCGCTGAAATCGGGCGTTCCTCAAGGTCATTTGGGTCCATTACTTTTTAACATCTTCATTAACGATATCGGGGACTGCTTTCTTTATTCAAATTATTGTTTATTTGCGGACGACCTTAAATTATACAGAACCGTTAACGTTCTTTCAGAAGAAGAATTACTTCAGGATGATCTCAATCGTCTCGTAACTTGGTGCAATATCAATGGTATGAACTTAAACGCGTCTAATTGCTTTAAAATTAGTTTTTCAAAGAAAACGTCTAACTTTAGTTACTATTATAGGATAAATAACGAGAAAGTATCACAAGTTCATCACATTAGGGACTTAGGTATCTTGATCGATAACATATTGAACATTTCGTTTCTAAAGCATTCAAGAACTTTGACTTTGTTCTTCGTTATTACGAATTGCCAAAACTTCAAAGACCCAAAGACGAAGATTTCACTTTTTAATTCACTTGTCCGCAGTGGCTTAGAATATTGCAGCACTGCTTGGAATCCATATTATGATATTTTCAGTACTTGAGAGTGTGCAGAAGAGATTTTTGTGGCATCTATGTTATTCCAAAAACTTATGCAAAAAAACTACATTCATACAACGACAGACTTAAAAACTTTACAATGAGTTAATCAAGTGATCGAAGGCATATGCATGACAGTATTTTTATATAAACTGGTTAATGATTTACTTGATGTTCCCGAGTTGCTTAGTCTCCTAAATTTTTCATTCCCTTTCGCTTGCCTAGAGCTAAAAAGAACGTTGATACTTTTACTAGCAGCTTGTGCAGATCTAATCTTGGTCGCCAAGCGCCTTTGAATAGATTTGTTAGAAAATATAATACCATATCCAAAACTAGTGATATGGACTTGTTCTCAGACACATTAAGTACAGTCAAGACAAACATGCTTCTTTCTAAATAAAGTCAATGTATAAATATTTTTCTATAATTTTTGTTAGATTATGACTAAAATTTGCTTTATTCTCAATACTGATTGTGACTTAAAATTTAAATTTTATTTGTAATTTTGACAATAATTTTAATTTTTAACCCATTTTAATTTTAAGTTTTAATGGAATTTTAATTTTAATTTTGATTCGACTTTAAATTATATATTGCATTGTATTCAATTTTTTATCCCATATAAAATCTTATTTTCAATAATCTTTGTAATTCTATTCAGTATTTAATTATTCACTTTTTAATTTAATTTATTGTATTTATTATTAGGATGTTGAATCTGTTTGTTTAATAATGCTTTGTTGATTAATGTTTTTCTTTTTTAAATTTTAAAATGTGTATACTCGTAGTTACCGCTTATTTATGTGCATGCAGTCTTCGCCTGTAATTGTAATGACACTAATGTTATCATCCTTAATTTCAAGAAATATGTAATGATAGTGTACACTATGTTGGCGTTCAATAAATAAATAAATAAATAAAAAGATAAATAAATAAATTACAAAAAAAAGCAGTAAGCGCCATTCACAACCTCGGGCATCACAACCTCGTGGGACTCGCTGACAGATCTCATTAAAAACACTATATTAATAACACATTTTAGATAGCAATAACTGCACATAATATATAAAGTAGCAGAAATAAATGAATTGAATTGAATTACATAATACTATGCACGTTAAATATCCTTTGATAGGTTTTTTAAGAAGAGTGATATTCACAATTTTAATACTAAAAATAAGTCTAAACTGATTGTAACAGATTTAAGGGGTTGTTCTAACGATGGCGTAGTTTGGGTTTCGACAGGCTCTCACTACTATTTGTAGGGGTTCGAGCAATGATATACTATATGTTATACACTTTCACTTTGTTATATGAATCCACTATTTCACTGATATAATTTAATATCCATTCTGACGTCACCGAACTCAATTATAAATAAATATAAATCAAACAAAAACTTACCATTCGCTGACAACAAAGTAATCAAACAATGCATAACATTGCTATTATCGTTACAAAAAATTAAGTGTATTCAGCAAAAAAAGGCGAGGGGACAAGTGAATCCATAAAGTAGGCTAATCGCTACGTACAGACACCACTGTCGACACGGCCGACCTCGGGGTGTCTCACGACGGGACGCGCGCCTCGAGAGGGTCGTTTGAGTGCATCATTTATAGTACATTCGTGGTGTTATAATAATCGTCCTTGATGTCCGCATAAAAGTGACTCGGGTTCATCGAGGTATGGCTTCTGCTTAAACGTCAAAGATTTGCAAAGTAATAATAGGTTTAAACCAGCGAACGTCTGCAGCCGATTCCGATTGGAAGGGGCGGCGGCGGCGGGTTGATGTCCGTCGTGTTTGAAAGTTATCACGGACCGAGCTGAAGCTTCACATCGGTGAGAGCCGGTAAACCGCCCCACCGTCTTTCCTTCGTCGTCCGAAGGTCCTCCAGCGAGTAGTCAAATAGTAACGAAACCGTTACAAAAACCAATATTGTAAGTGGATAAAATGAACAATGCTGTAAATATTGTACGTACCCGGTGAGAATGGGGGATTTCCATGTTCCCTCCGGACTCCGGACGCAACTCCGACGTCCGAGTAACACATGTTTATCGAGGTCCTCGACGGATTTGGACATTTATTAAAAGGCATATAAAGGATGTAAAAAATCACTTCGACCCCCAACCCTTTGTGCCCCTCGCGAGCCCTCGCTCGTGCCACTTGGCAGTGGACAAAAAATGTTTACAAAAAACATTTATTTGTGCTATTTTCGAAGATAGGATTTACAAAGTAAACAAAGTAAAAGTAAAGTATAATTGGTATAGAACGGTTTCACAAGCACCTACCTTACGTCACGGCAACGTTAGCGGGTTCCGTTTTTAACTTATAATGTAAACGACCTATTCAATAACTAATAATAAAATATTTTAAGCATATTTGTACAAACTGAACGCAGTAGATCATAAAACATTAATGTACGTTTTTATGTATTCTTCCTTATTTGCATGCCGCGAGCTTATCGTACCGCATCAAAAACACCGAAAGATTAGATAAGACGCAATTAATATTAGTAGACGTGACACGGGCCGGACGGTGGATGGTGGACGGTGGGAGCGGGCCGGTCGTGACGATGGACACTTCACTAGGAGGGCAGAGCCGCGTTCACACTAGAGCAACGCGGGCGCCGGCGCCACGCACGCTAACGTCTCATAATATTTTCTATCACATGTTACACAATACCTGTTGCAGCCGACTGGGTGTATAGAACTGAACAGGAAACAGCGCACGTCGATCCGATCGTTACAAAATGTCAAAGTGAATTCAAAGTCATTTAATAATTTGGACATTTTGTAAATACACTTTTGCACGTCATTTTTTGCTTCTATTATCGTTTCGAAAAGGTTTATTGAACGAAAAGCAGCGTGAAGAAGAAACGGCGAAATAAACATCTCAGTAAATATGACAATTCAAAGTAAGTGATAACGTGCGTGGAATCCGGCGCGGCACTGTTACATCCAGGCGTCCTTGTTATTTATATATTCGTCCATAACATAATATCCTTTAACTGCATGACGTGCTTAAAAATTCCAAGTTCGGTCGACTCGTGATTCGCGTGCGGCGGAAGCCGGACGAAGATGTTACATTAGTCTCAATAGCTGCTGGAAAAAAACCGATGATAAAAAACCGAAATACCTTAAAATTGTAGGACTCTAATTAACCATGTTTATGGTATCAGTTTATCTACACGATCTACATGGGCTTAATTTTAATAATCAAAACCGTAACGGGAGCTTCGGAGTGACCGGGCGCGCGGGCGGCTCATTAAAGTGTTTAACTATCGACCTAGACACACATACACACTCGTACGTGGCAGTGATCAAACTCCATACGGGCTCAGATAATTTCTCACAGTGCGAGAGATAAACATAGTATTCCCCACCAAAAGTACCTTTAAAACGACGCGAGTGTCCTCTCAAGTTTGCAGGTGTCCTCGGAATGTTTTCTGTTAGCGAAGCTGGTATGGTATTATGGTTATAATAATTACCTAATTACTAATAAGCACGTTAACACATACTGACCAGGGCCTCCCGGGCGGGTTAACGTTGACTCCGCTAGAAATACCTATTATATATAACATAAACTATAAATATAATATATATATAGTCAGATAAAATGTTACTTCTACTGCGCTTAGTAGTCCACCGAACGGACGCAACACGCGAACGTGAACGTATCTTAAGTAGGGTTTACTACCTTCGAATACCTGTAAGTGATGATCGACTGGAGCGTCATCGTGCCGCTGCTGACGGTGCTGACCTGCCGACTGCAGAGCGAACTGTGTTCTGTGCACGCGGAATTGAGTCTCATCAAATGGGAAAACAGAAACTATTTTGACAGCGAGAAGTTTTAACACAATGGCTGTAATCTCGGCTAATTAGCGTAACGTTTTTGTCGAGGTGCCGCGGACCGCTCTCGGGTTTTACTTATACGTTAATTGTGCGCGGACGTACCTGCCGCCACCGCACGATTTGCATAAACTTGTCAGACTGTTGCCGGTTTTGGGATTTAATTACCGACTCGTATTATTTTAACGCGTGTTAACCCCGAAGGAGATGCGCGAGGAGCGTTTGTTGAACTCAAGTTTTTAAAAGTAATGAGCACGGATCGATAATTAAGAACTAAAAAAAAGATAATAGGTATATAGTTTACTATGTTTATGTGAACGCGTACAAATATTTAGCAATCTTGTATTCTGATATATCGCGCGAACTCCAATCAGTGTCGTGCTGCGACTGCAACCAGACCGGCGCTCGTGCGTCGACGTGACCGTGGGCGTGGGCGTGGGGCGATATGGAAATAATACGGTAGGCAGGAACCACCTACCTGCCCTACCTACCAGAAAAGCAACGAATGTTCATGTCTGATAAATCACAGTGCAGACAACATAAATTACTTACCAAGAAAATCAGTAACACAACAATACTGTTTTATAAATTGCGAGAAAATATAAAGTGTCTCGGAAATATGCCGAACGGCTCAACGTTTAGTGCTCGAGTACCAATTCCCGAGTCGTGTCTCAGTATTTTTCGCAACAAACGCGTTGTTAACTGACTTCAAAAAAGGAGGCGGTGGAACCGTTCGTCGCTGTTCGTTGTTCTTGTGGATGTATTTTTATGTATTAACATCCACAACTCCATTGTTTGTGAATGTATTTTAATGTTTTTATTTTAGTGCACCGACGATGGTTCGTAGTCGGTCCCTTTAAATACGGTTGGGATCTTAAAAATGTGTTCTGAAGATAAAGCCTAGAAGTCCTCAACTGATAGCAATCTTTAAGCCGTGTTTAGTTAAGTTTGCTGTAGTAACATTAATATTGCAAAAGCATTCCTTCGTTGGCAAACGCAGGGTCTTATGATGTGCCTTGGAAACAAAAATGCAACACCACTACGGATTGGAACAAACAAAACACGGTTGTGTTTTGAGCTTTTCGCTTTCGGTTACGTTATAAAGCCATAATCGAAGTGTTTGTGATGACGAAAGTAACAACACCCCTCAATAACTAGGACTTAATCGATGATACCGACGTTGTTGCACAGAAACTACTGAGCAGTGCCTTGAGTAGACCGGGTAGACCGGCCGCTCGTCTCCAGGGCGCGGTCTGCTCGTGCCGTTAGATAATAACATTTTAAAATACTGCATTTACTACATAAGTACATTTACATTATTACTTGCGCTAATAATGGGAAATAATCGCTTTAAAAAAATTAAACAGACTTCAATTAGGAATTCTATTAAATTATACTAAAAATAAAAATAAATTTAACTAGTATATTATTATATGCACAACATATCTCCTGAAATGTTTTAAGTTTGACAAATAGAAGACAAACAGATTTTTCGTTGCGTACTTATAATTATAGAATTTTTTTTAATTTAAAAGATATTTTTTTTTGTTTACAGTATGATAAGCTAACAATAAGCTCGCCGAAAATAAAATAAAAAACAAAAAATCGATTTACAAATGGTGAAACAGGAGTAAAAAGTTTTCTCTACACACATACAATTCATACATATATAAATGAGGAGTCAGGTGTATTTCTTGTATAAATACATGTTATAGTTTACGCATGACTTGTTTAAGCAACATGATATGATACGATACCCGCTAAATGGTAAATGTCGCACTTGACGTTCTGTGATTCGCGTATTGCGTGCAGGTGGTGAGGGAGGGGGCGGCGGTGGGCGACGCGATGTGGTCCGCTCATGCGCATCCACTGGCAATGGTAATCAGACATCACCAGGAGTGCAGTGCATACAAATTGCGTCGCATGTTTTCTATTTCAAATTCAAATATACTGTATTCAAGGACACATGAATATTATATACTGTTCAGAATTTAAAAAATGTTACTTCTCATACTGTTTCGAGAAGGTGCTAAAGAAACGACGTAAAAGAATTCCCATGCACTTGTTCTGAAGTACATATATGTAATGTATATAAAATTTACTCTGTCTACATTAATTTAACTGAGCCATATCATGCGCTCGTATCGCATGTAGCGCAGGTCTACCTATAAGGTATACCGGAGCCAGTGGTAGATGGTGGAAAACGAACACTCCAATACGGATACCGAATAATAGTTACAAATTAGGTATCACCTCGTTTATGAATATCGCTGACGAAAATATCACAAAATATCTAACACCGGTAATTACACGGACGATCCGGTGATCGTTCCGCGCGACCCTAATGAGGTGGAATTAGACCGCCGCCGCGCCGTTAGCGCCGCATTAACCGTGAGAACCGTTCGGGCGCGTCCTTGACCCTCGTCCTACACTCGGGCGCGGGTGTGCGGGTGCGGCAGGTGCGCTGCGCACGCGTCGCTTAAATAAATATCAACGAATGCCAATCACCCTCCGGATCACCGCCAGCGGCCTGTACCGTTACAGGCTCGTAAGAAAATTGTGTTAATTACTATACAAGATAACGTCTCCGTTGTTCGAGTAGCTACGTCCTTAAGGTCAGTCCGCTTGAGCTTTTTTTGCACGAATCGGGAGCGCCGAGTTGTTTATTTAGGTAAGGAATTATGATATAGTACTTAGATTTGTTTAGATATCCCGTATAGACGATTACCGTTAACCTTAAGTAGATAACCCGATCGATCGCCACCTGTCCGTCACTGTCAGCCTGCAGCGACTGTATCGCGCGGTGCAAACGTGACGCACACGTCGAGATGGCAACGCGAGTGTCACAGTATGTTCATATTTCGACACGTCCGCGACGAATCCCGAACGACCGACGAGTTAGTTCTCCGACCGACAACCACAGGACGACGACAGCTCGCGTGGCGCCGACGACAACGCAGCAATTTGTCCGTCGATCTGTTCGCTGGATTCGAAGCCTGTGCGCACTTTTGACTTTGAAGAATCACGTGCGCAGTAAACACTAACCTAAAAAAATACGATACCTAAAAACCTACACTAAAAATGTCAACAGAAAAACGGCGTGCCTGATTCTGCTTATTGTGCTCATAGCAGGTGAGTGAAATATTAACGTTTTACAATGAAATGCATTTTATAACGACATGATCAAGAGTGCGTCTTTACATTATCTATAGTTCTGTGGGTCGCACGCTCATTGCGCAGATATCACTCCACAGGTGTACGGGAACAATAAAGTATCTCGGCGGATATGTAATTATGTAACATTATGTATTACAATAACTCGTGCATAATAATTAGAAACTAGTTATATTAAGGGAGTCGTATCGGCTCTACATTAAAGTTTTAATTAATTTGCTAATACACGGAGGTTACTGTGTTAGATAATATAATTTCTATATTGTATCATTATTACATCTATGTTTATTGAAAATTGAAGCTGACAGCTTTTCGGAGCTTCGTAGCAAATAGTTTCAGGTCATCCAAGTGTACAATATCGATTTTGAAATTATTAATTTATAATAAATTATATATTATTGGTGCAGTCCCCATAAAACTCTTGACAAAAGGAATCTGTGTTGATGGGAATTACAAGTAGCTTGTCTTAATGGTGTTCTACTACGAGGGATTGAAATTTATCTGCAATTGTATTTATAAATGTTGCACATTCAAATATATATAATAAAGGTAATGTCCAAGTGTTCAAATTTATCGAATGTGGTCGACATGAGTCCCTCTGTTTTAGATTACAGATCGGTGTGAGGAATTTTTTTTTATTGCGAGTAGCAAGCTCTCATCGGTGAAGTTTCCCAAATCTTAATGTTGACGGAACGACTACGTGACAGGCTGTCAACGAAGATGCTTGATCTAGAATGTTTCTTAATTTACACAACATAAAGGAATATTTACCAAGTTTGTTGCATACATTTTCTGTGTAAGCTCTCCAATCAATATTTTTGTCAATTTATAATTCTAAAAAGATTATTATGTGTATTTTGTTTCCAAGTAGTCTAGTTATGTCCACTTGACATTTAAATTGCAATTTTTATTACGTCTGTTACAGAAATTAATAACTTATGTTTCTTTTATGTCAGGTTATTTTAAATTATTGCAATAAAACAAGCATTTTTGTAAAATTGAATGTTGGACTCACAAGACTAGTGATTTTCCCTGTATAAGATTTTTTCAAAACGTTTCATAAAGTAAATTCATAAATTTGATTTAAAATGATTTTCTTATAATTAAAGTCGCAATAAAAATTTATTATAATATAAAATTATTAATACATGTACAAAATACCAAGAAGAATTATAATTTTCAAACGTTAAAACGCGACTAAGTAAAATTTTTATTTTATTTGGTTTTAGTTTTTATTTAATTGCACAGTCTATATAGATATAGATTTCACTTCTACTTTCTACAACTTGCCTAAATTTAAGTCTATCTCGCTTAATGAGTTATATAACGTAAAAGATGAGAGACAGTAATGACAATATCGCAAATATTTCTTTAAAATCTAAATACATTAATAGTATTTCCCTGTGGGTAACAGCTACTTTTATTTATAAATTAAATATAAAAAATTCATTCTCTTCATAAACAAGATACATGGTTACTCGTAGTTCACTCTTTCTTGGCCGAAAGGAAGGTGATGACGGGAGGTGACAGTCGACAGCATCGCAGCACGGGAGCCGCCAGGTGTCGTTGCTAGTAAGTAGCCCACACACCACTCGTGAACAATAATATATCATTAATGTCTGCTCTCAAACTAACGTTTAATCTAATGGTTAAATCGAAATTAATGATTGTAAGTGCAAGATGTATCCAAATACAGAATACAGAATACGTCGACGTAGTCGAGACACCGGCACCTCTGTCTTACGCTTATTCTATTTTGTTTTAAGATTCAACAATTATTTATTTTACATTGAGACTACTACCATCCCCCAAAAATCAGGATAGCTCGAACTCTGTGGTCGTTATAAAGCAAGTGCGTGGATATTTTCATTGTTTGGCCTTATAGAGTAACCTTCTCACGTGTAGTTATTATTGTGTTATAGATATTTAATATGCTCCATATTTATTTACTACACTTATCTCAAATTCTCACCATCTCTGAGGATTCACATATAGAGATCAGTGTTCGACGTTGTATATTTCCTAGTAATAGAATTTCAATAAACCATCAACGAGTCATAAATAATTTCGTTTCAGCCGCCGCTGACGAACTCGTGTTGGGTTTATGTTCCGCACAATTCCGTTCCAGAAATATTGATTTAAAGATCGAGCCTGCTTCACAATTAAACAATTGGAAGCAGAACCACCACACTCACTTGACAATCAGAATTTGTTTTTAGCTGTAGTCAGTTAAATTAGTAAAGTCGTAAAAATTCAAAAGTAGGTATCGTATGAATGCAGCCCATCACTTGACTGCTGTGTGACGTCAGTCAATCGTCACAATAATGAAGGGATTCTGCATCGTATCGTTACCTCTTGTGAAAACTTCATCCCATAAGATAATCGGGAGCGTTCATCACGGTGGCTTAACCTTGGAGAGCCGGTGGACTCTAGCCCCGAGCGAAAGTTCACTTAAAATAACATCGGTGAGCGTTTGACAGACTTGTGCTGGGATGGATGGTAATGGATTACAGCGTTGTGAGATCACGAAAAATAATTAACGCAGATGTGCGTTGTCACCGATTTGCAAACGATGATGAAAACGTTCGTTTTCAATCGAGACTGATCAATTATATTCTTTTCTACTGCTCCTTCAGGACCTGAACGACAGACGGACACCAAATTGTGACATAGAAACTATGCCTCATTCTCACCTTCCTCTCCGACAGACCGTACCTCGACTGATTTCCACTTATTCGGACAATACGAGTAGATAACTTTTTAGGTAAAAATTAAATTCCGATTAGGCAGTCAAACCCGTCATCGAAGAATTCATTTCAGAATCATTAACGCATTTTGAATTGATGAAAATGCATCTGTAATACAGGGGTGTGTCGATTGCAATATAAAATTATCAAAAATGTATCGTTTCGGATGGGAAACTTCCGGCCGACTAACGACCGCAAAATATAATTTTTACTAAATTATCTTAAGCGTCAGTCGATAAACGTGTCGATTCAGTAGATGGGATTACGAATTATTTTCGAAGTCGGCTATTCTAATAATTAGTAAGCAGCTACAATTGTATAAGAATAAAAGATTGGAGTCGAAACTTTTGCTACATCACAATCACAAGATTAGTACGATGGTGTTACGAGTCCAGCATATCATTTGCAAAACCAAATTGAAATTCAAAGTTCGATCTGCGTGCCATGAATCTGATTACGTTCAGTTATTCGACAGGGAAATCGATACCAGTATGTTATTGAATTGGGATTGGACGTCGTGTGAAATGCGTGCCACGCCGCGCTACGCCGCGCCACGCCGCGCCACACCGCGCCACACCGGCGCTCTGCTCGTCGATCCGCATTACCGGCGCGCGTCCATTTCACTAATCATCACGTTACCGCGTAATGGCGCGCCCGGGTCCCGCTCCCTGTAATAAGGCATCGAGATATGCACGATTAGGCCACATTCGGCCGCCACATTACGATGCCATCTTATTGATGTAATGTAATAAAAATGATAGCACCGTCGATATTACACCGGCCGCGGCGTCGACAGCACGCCTGCTGCTCGCCGTGACGACGCCCGCCGCTGCGAACACCTCATCACACTAATAACCGAAGACCTGCACGACCGTGCGTTACAGTATTCGTAAATAAATTGTTCCAGACAATTATTCAGTAAAACGACCGATAATAAACAAAACACCTTTTTTATACTGTAACTAAAATAAGTACACGCGAGCCATGAGTTTACTTTCATTTTTACGTACACCTAAAACTCGGATTACGATTACGGTTCCGTCTGACCGACTAGTTATTCTCATTGGAAATTAATTATCTACCTAGATTCTAATAGAATATGAACCTCACCCGCAAGGGGACGTGAGGCATGAACCGACTAGAATTTCTGTCTTACGAATAGACTCGCTTTAATGGAATGGTACGATTGAGGGGTGGTGATTGCATAAAAATGCGAGTATTCATTATTGAAACGGAAAGGCGACACGGTGACATGGCGAGCCGTAAGATAGACAGGCGATAGGACTCCGTCAGGGGCAGCGGGGAGTCGAACGGCGGGTAGCGGGACCGTAACGTCGGCAGGTGCCACAACGGGACCCAAAGGTCAGGGCGCTGCATATGTTACCAGTTGAACTTCTACGCGTCCACCGCACCCCGCACCCCGTCATACCGTTCGTTCGGAATAATGAGATAAATATTAATATATATGTATATAAATATTGTGTAGCATTAACAAATTATCGAGTACGATCATACGTACGTCGTATCATGTGTACGTCGGAGTACATTATCACTGTCGGTAATAGAATCGCTTGTACGAAACGTTCGATGGAGATGCTATCGAATGAGTGCCCGTTAGCAATGTACACAGTCGACAGTGATGGCGAAGTTCGCGAACTTTAAAATGTGTGGGAATAATGTAATGGCGTCAACCCGTATCATACATTTTGACGTTAGCAAATTTCGTCATAGGTTGCACAATGCATATCGTCCAGGTTCCGATAATTACCTAAATTAATTAATTACGCTTTAGCAATTTTTGCGACTTTCTTCCCCGAGTGCAGCGGGTGGCATACCCTCCGCATGACATTACCGTCGCCCCTCGCTCCGCGATAGAACAGATCACGCGTCAACGTGCGACACGTACGAGTACTTGCATAGTGGCGAACTTCCAAACGTCTCGAGTGTTTTACGACCGAATTGTACTTTACATATTTAACAGAGACCTTTTACATTAACACTGACGTGTGACCCTTGTTTGAAATGATATTCGTGTAGAGTTCTCGTGTTGTTCCCGACCCTCGGTCGTTCGTATACCTCAGGTTTGTTTTTATAGGTATATCAATTTAGCGATTTCTCCGACAAGTCATTGACTGGAAGTGTTATATGATTGTATTATGTGTGCAGTTAGTATGTGTATAAATGGTTTTTATTACTAGTAATTACAAATTGGACGTTGTCACACAAATATGAAATAGAGGAAAAGGAAAGGTAGAGGCGGTAAGGGGGCCTGTCCGTGTCTTATCGACATGTTCAAAATGATCTAATCACAAGGAAATGACCGTTATTTATATTTACTTTGTTTTAAATGTTGTAAAAACGTATCTTAACGCCGTGTTGTTCAGTGATTTCCTGCAAAAACCGAAGCCAAACAAAAAACTTTACTACAATAGAATAACTACATGTCAGTACAAGAATTTTATTGTATTTGTCTTTAAAAACATTAAAACAACAAATACATTAATATCTGGTCCTTTTATATTATGGCATTTTATTGCTTCTTAAGCAACTCTTAAATTAGAAACTTAGTGAGCTTAGCAAGCAATGAATACGTTGAATAGCAAAATTTAGATCAATTAGTATGTCGAGTGGTACGGCCGCTGCATGACTTGCTCCTTGCCTTATAACATCTTTTGTAGGTAGGTATCGAAAACATTGCCTTGTAAAATTATTTTTATTGTATAATATTAAAAAAATTGTGGGTATTTTATTACTTTACTGTGTAAACAGATACTTAAAGCTCATATATTTCGTATACACAAATCTGTTTGAACTGTTTGGAGTTAAAATGAAAATATTAATATTATCGCTAAATAATATCATTTGCTTACTAATTTACCTGCCTAGTTTAAATTGACTCGCAATTGCCGTTGTATATTTTCAACTTGTCTAAAATCCAAATTGAAACAGGAATAAATAGATCGAGGCCATAGGGAAACCAACTAATTGGTTCCCTAGAAAAAGTACCTACTATTTGCTCAAGTCACTCTGAGGCAACTAATATTTCGGCCTCAACAAAAGTCAGGCTTTTTAAATGGATGATTCCAAAATTAAAACTAGTGAGCTCATTTTGTTTTGACACCGAAATCATGCTAAGATAATTTTAAGTGTATATCATCAAATCTCTCCACCCGCACAACGTATGACCTGTCTACACCGTCTGCAACGTCGGTCCACTGTGTGAATACGTTAAGTTGTGCTTGGCCGTTCTGGGGCATCAATAAACGTATTTGTTCAATTCCCCAGTACTCCACAGAACATTTAGCACGGGGGTGTTCTGACCCCGATTATGAAGTCCACTTTTTTATAATTTTAAGACCATTACGTTTACTACGAGTAGATCGACTAACCGAGATCCTGGTCCTAGAATCGATAACACAATAAATGTCCAATTGGAAGTGCACCGCGCAGCAGCTTTCTGATGTTGAGACTTCATACCTATGATATCATGCTTTTTGATTCGCATGTGTGTGCTGCGGCACGCGGCGGGGCCAGCCTGGAACCTCACGGTTCTTCCGTTCTTCTTACCTCTTCCAAGTATCACTTGGTGAAGCTCCAACTTGTATTTAAAATGTTTGTACTTATGTAATTTTAAATTCAGACTGCCTTTTTGAAAGGAGAAACTATCGACCCGCGGTGACAAGGGGACAACCGAGTGTGTGATGTCATCAAATTTATTTGAAACACGCCCAGCGTCGTGTGTTGGTTCTCGGATGGAACGTCATCCCGCAGCACGGACGCAGACACGGACAAGGCGGATTTCTTCACCGTTTTTGAATCATAAAAATGTGCCGTCGGTGAGCCACGATGAATATTCAAAGGTCCTTTCTTTTATTGCCGCCCCCTATTAACGTAGCGGCTCGGGCCGGCGGGTCCGGCAGATCGTTCGCTCCTAACGGGCGGGGTTCTGCGATTTTGATTTTGGATCGTTTTTGTTTTTTTCCATTATTTGAACCTTTTTAAACGCTTTGTCAGCGGAGGCCAGCAGGTCCCAGCGGTGGCAATAAATTAGAAAGTGCCGCGGTCGTAGCATGGCGCGATCCGAAACATTTTTTGTCGCGACCGCTTTCCCCGCCGGCCGGCCCGTTGCGACCCGTGCAGCGCGACACACTAGTAATTGCTGTTTTGGAAGTATCCCTATTTCAACGAAATATAACTAATTATAAACGAAAGACTCTTCTCAAAATAAAAGTACTGCATTGTTTGTGACGGTTTTCATTAACTTTTTAAAGAAACAATACGTTATATTGTTAAAAAATCACTGTAAAAAAATACAATACTATGATCCATTCATCGTCGTCGTACGTGCATCAAAGACGGGATCAGTATAATAAATAAACAAACGGTATAGAACGTGGTATGCGTGTACTCGTGAGAGGCTACACGTAAATAATAAAAACTAATAAACAACACAACCGATACCGACTTCTGAATAAAACGTACTCGAGGAAAACCCAAACTTTGTCGTGACGATCATCGAGCTCTATGTTATGATACGAAGAGAGATGAATTCACCCGAGTTTATTCGCTGAGTGGTGGCGAGTGGTGCACTCTGCGCCCGCGCCACATTATGCACCCCTCGCGACGCAAATGTCAGACCGGCTAACGGGACTCTGGCCTCTCAGGGTCCCTGACCGGTGCCGACGCCCACCCCGCCACCCCTCGGGCCAGTCAACGGGTCCTTGTAGGTTATTATAGTAGTTTAAAGGTTATTGTTTTGAAACTTAAATATACCCATCATCGGTTGATCGGACAGGGTCGCCGGTACACTCCGTACATGTACAACGATATATCATTTCTGTCACCGCAAAATACATTAAATTGGGTTCTATACTGTCCCAGCTATGAAGTGTGCCTTTTAAAAAAGAGAATGTGAAAAACATTCACGAACTCCTACAATGAGTTTGTCTTATATATCGACGTCGCATATTCGATATTGCCTCGAATATTTTCACGGATTAATAATGACATTAACGTCATCAAATGTTAAATTTGGCCTCATAACGGCAGTGAGGTTATACTACCTACCAATAATTTAAGAAAAACGTATAAATCTTTACCATATTGAACATTGTACCATTTGACAGCATTATTTTACTCTAAAGGCTTCGTAAATTAAGTATGCCCCGTTCTACTTAATAGCGATATTTTTAGCACCGGCTTTAGCATTACTTTAATAACTTAGCAGAGAGAAGTCCAATAGGTTGCGTAAAATAAACAAAACATAAAATTAAAGCCATTCTCCCGGCCGGCGGACACAGCTGAGACCGTGAACCACGAACTCTCTCGAACGACGGGTGATTATTCACGAACAATGAGTTTCGGCCGATTTTAGCCAAAAGTATAGCCGAAACTGGCGGACACCAACACAAAAATTCAAGTGTTTTTTTTTTGAAGAGTAGGAAAGCCATTAATTTTAATTCGTATCTAATGTTGCCAGAGTAATAGTTTGATCTGAATCCGAAAAAGTAGATCGTTCAAAGTTCTTACATTAACATGTAAAGGTGGCGACGACGATTCAAGCACTGCTCTGTACCGTCTCTCCTGTTGCTTCACTGTAAAAATATATATTCAAATGTTAACATAGTGTGTACAATTCGCGCGATTAAATGTGCAAAAAGTAGTTAAAGTCTGAAATTAATTAACGAAACACTGACTACGAAACAATAAATAGTTTTTTGTGTGTTGCCTTAGATTGAAATCTTCAATGGGGCACACATATGTCGGTTCTCGCGGGCAATCTAAGTAAATCTGCTGTAGGTACAGGCTATTAGACTATTAGACAGGTAAGGCAATTTGCGTTGGAATATTTGTCTTACGGTGTGTGGATGTTGAGTGAAGCTACTGAAATTGATACAATATTTGTGTTCCGGAAAAGGGCAACCAGTATTTTATAAACTGGATTCGTATGAACCTGCGAGAAATGTTTATACGAATAAAATAATTTGTATTGACATGGAAATCGCAAAGTGACATGGTGTCCGGTTGACTGAATCTGTTCTTCGCTACCCATACCCCTGTACACTGACAGCCCCGTTTGAAGACAATTGAATGACTACTTCTAACAATACATGGAAGACCTCGATCGCGTCGTACCTACACTAGAATAACATCTGAATCAGTATTCAGGTGCTGCAGGTCAGGTAATGCGGAGCCCACCCTTACTTTTCGGTCGGCGACACTCTAATGATGCCTTTGGTGTTACTGAAATCTGTGGGCGACGGCGATCATTTATTTCCTCGTCGCTCCTCTGCTCATTCGTCGGATCGACTCGTCTTCCGATGATAATTTCCTATCTTGAGTTCGCAGAAGATATTACGAGTCGCGTAAATATCATACAAATTCGATTGTGGAAGCATACGCCGTATTGGGGCGGCCTAGAATACTCCCCCCAATCCCATGCTGACAAAACAGGGTGTCGTAAGACAGAAATCAGCCTGCTTGGTGGTAGGGCTTCGCGTAAAGATTATATTATGAGTATTATTATTGTCATTAATATTATTAGTGGTATTATTATCTTTCCGTGTAGTCTGCCTGGCCAGCTACCACCTTCCTACTTGAATCACCCGCCAAACGACTCGTCGTGTTCCGGCTGGGGGCTTGAGAGCCAGTTCTTTCTTTTTTACCTTCTTCTAATTTCCTGGCCGACAACGCATCAATGATACCATTGGTTTTGCTAATGTCCATGGGCGACGGTGACCACTTACCATCAGGTGGCTCGTCTGCTCGTTTGTCGGCTAGAAACATAAAAAAAAATACGACGTCTACAGCGACCGGCATCGTACGTACTGCGAGCTACTCGCCACTGGACCTCGGTCGCAGGCCAGCGTCGCATTGTCGCGCGACCACGAGCTTTATTAGCGCGCATTAGGGTTCAAACTGCATTACTACCATAGAATATGGCACCTGGTTTGCAAAAAATGCCCAGATAAAGAGATGTGAATATGCATGAAACCGTGGCTTTTATTCGGCACCGTCAAGCTGTGCGGTGCACCGTACAAAGAAAGGGGATCGATTAGACAGTAGTCGATATTTATATAATGCATTTACCTTAACGGCAGTATACGAAGGTAGTTAAAAATGTGGTAGAGGCATCGCACGGCTCGTCTAATGCGAGAGGAACAACACCGACGTGAAGTATTGTAAGCTACTGCAAGCACGTTTGTGTTTCGATGTGGAAAGTATCGGCGCCGGCGCCTCGGTTGACGACGCCACGTCGACGAAGAGCTCGGGGTGTCGTCCGGCTGCCGGCCGCGTGCGGCGGCTACACCGTCACCGCAATAAGTTAGTTATATGTTATAAGTACAGTTATTTAAAATCTGGAAGCATGTAATGGAACCATGAACTTGATGTAATCTTACGAGATATTAAGTCTACTAACATCATAAAGTGTTCCATTACTGAACACGTATTTAGCATACATTTCAACGTCTATACGATATTTAAAAATGTCTTGAAAATAAAATAAGCTTTACTTATATTCTTTTTCTTTTTATGTCCATTTTTTGCTTATAGATCATTCTTCTAAAGAAATTTAATTGACAGTAGGTAATAAAATTTGACCGGGCGAGGTAGACGCCCGTCGCGATTTCTAAAGGTTCCAATGATTGATTTTCGGATTCCAAACCTGGACAAAAAGCTTCCGGCAAAAAATCCCGCCGACACTACGTATGCAAATCTATTGTTAAGCCGATTTACAGCTCTCGTGGGAAAATGGTCGTTCCGTAATAGACGATATGGCGTAATATCGCGCGCGGGTAATGCAACACGCAAACCTTTTCACATGGCCACTCACGAGGACGTAATCTGCGATCTAAGTGCGTCCATAAATTTAACTATGCCTATGCACCGACGTTTGCAAAACTTTCTGAGAAACACGAAATACCGCCACCGCCGCCACCGCCGCCACCTCGCCGCCACCTCGCCGCCGCTGCGCCGTACCGTGCCGCGTCGTACCGTGCCGCGCCGCTCATCGATCTACGGAATCGATCGCTTTGTAACAAATATGAGAACTTTGCGAGTTTTGGGGCACTTCATTGTTATTATGCAAATAAAAATACGTCGTATTCCTTTTTACTCTCACGTTTTTAACATAACTCAGTGCAACCTGCCCAGGCACCGGTCGATACGAATAAGACTGTGTAAGCGCTGACATATGACAAGACGTGGTCATCGTATTTATCACATTCAAGTCAGAAACATTCACGGAATCCACGCAATAAAAGGTGTGGAATATAAAATTATTTTTAATACAAATCCGCAATGGTTTTACCATAATAAATTGTACAGAAACAAATGCGGAATTCAAAGTATATTTAAGTAAGTTTATATTTTAACAAGTCCCATGCAGAGTCGGAGCATATTCAAAACGACTTCAACCCAGTTCCGCACGCGAGTGATGTGTTGCAGCCACTGAAAATATTGAACGTTCAGTTCACTCGCAAGTGCAGCGTTATCTGCGACGTTGACAAGTTAAGGAACTTATTAAAAATACTGTCTTGCAGTTTATTATACAGCTCTATACGGTCACCGAATACGTGATACGTGATACGCGGTCGCTGCGGGCATTGTGACTTATAGTAGAACAAGCGTTATATTTATTATGACGGTGTTAATTCTGCCCTCTAGTAACGTCGAGGTTGTCGATTGTTGTCCAACCGAGTCCAAGTATTTTCTTTGCGATGCCCGTTTCGTTTCGTTTTAAATTCTAACAATACCCGAGTGGCCCCCCATGCAGGACGCAGGACAAAACGTGCACACCGACGACCATTCTAACGACATTCGATTACTTTTAGATATTACGTAAATAGCATATGCCATTCGACTATCGTAATTTATTCTAAAGCTACAGACAGATACTTCAGTTTTATTATTTGTAAGATTTATCAGTTTTTATTAACATTTGGAAAATCCGAGATACAAGATCCGGTCCGAGCGATAAGAGCAGTACCGGGACTGATCTACTTATACAAATATATTACGTACTTTGTACATTCGTTTAATTTTAAAACTAAATATATGTACTTAGCTTAAACAGATAAAATATTTAGTTAGCCAGATGTACACATATATGTTTATATAATTAACGTCTTTTTTACTTCTTGTCTTTTTTACTTTCTTGTTGTTTGTAAACTTTGCGAAATTGATTAACCACTGTTATAAGAATACTTTTAAAAGTGAAGACCGCCGACGGCGACACA
The DNA here is from genome assembly GCA_003671415.1 of Megathymus violae. Lineage (NCBI taxonomy): Eukaryota > Metazoa > Arthropoda > Insecta > Lepidoptera > Hesperiidae > Megathymus > Megathymus violae. Next base: position 1,455,795 of record PDGT01000078.1, on the reverse strand, counting down.
CCTGACTCCGAAGTGTCTAATCCGCTCACGCGTCTGTCGAGTTTGATTAGAATTGTGATTAACTCAGAATCAGCCCGTAAACAGAAATCGCCACGTACGCGAGCACACCCGTACGCGGCCGGCCCGCGAGTACTACCGTCTATGTCCGTTATAAATCAAATGTAATTTAAATTTAAATGTCTTCGATCTGGCGAGGAGCGAGCAGCGTTCAGATAAAACATTAATTAACACACTGTAATTAAATATATACTGTTACAATATTAGGCAGCGCGTTATTAGTGGACACGCCGCGCGGGGCACTGTCCGTGTAATTAATAACCGCAGATGACTAATCAGAGTAGTGCAACAAAATATTTTTTTCGGAATACGTTGTCATATTTCACGCATAGACGAATAGTGAACTGCAGCCCCTTGTTGTTGTACTGAGAAATAAGTAAAGTGTTACCCGAGACGTTTCAAACTCAGTTGTTATTTGAAAACGATACCTTTCCATTATAAAATAAATTGTAAATAGGTACGTAGTCTGTGGGATAAAAGTTTGACATAAGTTGATGATAAAGATAAAAGACAACTCATAGACATCCAGGGAACTGATCCAGAGCGTGCGACGCGCACAGCACCGCACAGTCGTTGAGTGGGAGCGATCGGTACTAGTGGAAAAGGTCACGGGGAGCCCGTTCTCACTGCTGGCGCTGCGGCAGGCAGAGAAATTATGTATTAGCATTAATTACTCCGTCTCCGTCTCCGTCTCCCGCGCCCGCGCCCGCGTCCACCGCGCACGCTGCAAAAACCACGCTCGATACGAACAGACGGAATAGCAAAATTTATGCAAACATGGTATTCGAATGGGAAATATTTTTCAAACCATTTCACTTTGTGACAGAGTAGCTAACGAGTATCGTCTAGAACTAGGAAGTGTGCGTTCCGTTGGACCTCAATTGAGGATAAATAAATTAATAAGCTTTCATTATTCCTTACGTCATATACATTAAAAATTATCTTATTATCCGTTCCATGTCATAATTAGATTAGATTTTGTCAAGTTTTACATTGTACCTAATCACTATACATTGGTTATTTCTTTTTTTTACAATTTCAATATTTTAATATTGTCATCATTATTATTATTTTATCACACAATTACGTATAATTCAGTGAAGTTGAAATGTATCTACATTATAATTTCAACTATATTTTTGAAATATCAAAATTTATTTTTATTTATAGTTGATAGTATCAGGCGTTACTTTGCGAAAATTCATTGTTATTAAATTAGTATTAATTTACGTTGCAACAATCCGCAAGCACAGTTTATGACGGTATATATTTATATACAAGCATTGAACCTCCCTCCCTCGCACAAAGGAAAACATGCAATTATGATAAAAGTATAAACCGACACACATACCGTCACCAACACGTGTTTCGCTCCGAAACGGAGCATCATCAGGATAGTAGACTCTGCGAGTTCTCGCCGGGGAAATCTGTCTCTAGCTGTTCTTAGCCAAACTCTACCGGCCACTTTGGTAAAGTCATCATTTCAACGCTTACATGGTCGTTTTCTTGGAAATTCCATAAGAAACCATTTTGTTATAGGTTTTCTCCATCTATTGTCCCTTAGTCTATGTATGTGACCTGCCTACTTGGCTTGAACTTTGGTTGTTTGTGTGATTTTAGACTTTTTCATTTTATCTTGGACCTATTTCTAAATAATTTCTATCCATATTTCTTTGTGTATTGATATGTATTTTTGGTGTCGTCCAAGTTTGGCAGGTATACATACATGGTGTCAAACATGCTGTAATGCACATTTCCGACTCTTTAGTCTTAAATTTCTTTTGGTAATTTACTTTTAAATATTTATTTCAACCTCCAACATTGTTTCCACGCATTTTCTATTCTTCTATTTGTCTCGTACTCTGTTCCTCTGTCGAATGACTCAAGTCGACGTATTCAAGAGTTAATGACTGTAGTTTTATTGATACTTTGTGCGTATTAGTGATAATTTAATTTTGTCTATATTTATCTCTAGATCAACTTTTTGTTTGAATGTACTCGGGCTGTCTAACCTGTCAATTGAGGATGGAGTGGTTTAAATTCAGTTCAGTCGTTTCTTAAAGTTTTAAAATACTAAATGAGATCGACGACGTTCACTTCATTTTTGACTACAGTAATGATTCCCACGTGTGCAGTCTGTCAACGAGCGCCACGTTGACGTCCTCGCCTTAAAGTTTACGCGACGGCTCCGCGAGTTCCCGACGACGTGAACTATACAATTATTTAAAATTGAACATCATATTCTATCTTCAGATACCGTCGATTATTTGACCCATGTACATACATACATATGTGTACATATGTAGCAGCAGTTGACGTTAGAACGTTCCGTCTGCACGTCGGAGGTACGTTCGTCGAGCGCGACAAAGAAGTACAGCTGGAACCGCTGGAAGATTAGCACAACCGCCACAATACCGCGCCGTCGGTTGGCGTGGACCGTGACGCACGGTCGGCGATGAATCGTCAAAAAAATCTTATTCACGTGGAAGCAACAAAAACTAATGCCAGTAGGAATAGTATGCAAGAACATGATTGTTCGGAGGCTAAAGAAAAAATGCGGACAGATGCGCGCCCGTACCTGCGCTGGGCCGTGCCGGGCCGCAATGCATGCAAATACTACGCGCTGTCTGCTCCCCCGCGACGCACATTCGACGAACGTGTACAACCGTATGAACATTGAGGAGGAGAATTGTAGTCCTGGTCAGAACTGGCAATAGAGGGGGTGGTAGCGATCGGCGACTCCGGGAGTCGGTGCGGTGCCGGCCAGCCGGGGGCGCTCGATCCATGTTGACGTGAAATGATTGTCTTCTTGCGCACGTTACGTGTTTTGTGTCCCATTTCTATATGGGTTAAACTATTATTGTAAAAAATCCTATTTTTTGTTGTTGCTATTCTTAAGGACAAATTTGAAACTTTCTATATTTCACGTATTTTGAATTGATTTGTATTTCATATTGTTTAACAGTTTTCAAGATCATTACGCTATGGGTTTAGTTGTGCCAAAATATTGGGGCTTGTTAAAACATGTTACAACTTAGCCCTGAATTTTATCGATAAAATTTAAAAGCACAATTAATTTTTTTCTTATTTAAACTGTAAAAAGATAAGAAAAAGTCCGAGCTCGTCGGAGCGGGCGAGTCGACTCAGAGTCAGGAGGAGTATGAATTGACTGCAGCTAAAGCACTAAAATAACTGTAGTAAGTAGAAATTGTGAAAAAAATTTGACGTACGTCATGTATCTCTGTAACAATTCTCTCTATATAAATTCAATGACAGAATATTTTACAAGCTGGTTAATAACAAGCAGGTAGGTATAACAAATAGATAAATCTAAAACTAAACTGAGGGCACCTCGATAAAATTATTATAATATTGGAAAGTGCCTCAGTATATCATTAGTGGTGCTCAACAACATCTCCTAACTATTTTTATCTTGGAATTTATTTGTCCATTTGTACTTTTAAAAAGTATTTTTTACTTATTATATAACAAAAAATTACAACCGTTAAGAGCTTATCACTGTTTTCATTGACCTATAAAAATGCGGATATGCGTTACCTTTTAATTTATTATTATTTTTACAACTCTCCTGTGCCGTAAGATGTCACAGCTCACCCCGAAGACGAGGCGAGATGTGACATCGGCACTTTTTCTAATTGTTCTGTTTTTTAGTTTTAGTATTTCATATAGTTGATAGTATCAGGCGTTACTTTGCGAAAATTCATTGTTATTAAATTAGTATTAATTTACTTTGCAACAATCCGCAAGCACGATGTATGATGGTATATACTTCTATACATGCATGAATCCACCCTCCCTCCGACAAAGAACATGCATCGTGGGAGGGAGGGGGGTTCAATGCATATATAGAAACATATACCACCATATATTTTGAGTCACGTTCGTTTATCTAGAAAACGGACCCCGTCGGTGTGACACCCGGTGTCGCAAAGATCACGGAGTGCCGCGACGCACCGGCGCGAACGACCGGCACGTCGAGGGCGCAGGACGGGTCCGTCGTTAGACTGTACCCAAGGAGTCGGTACGTTGACTACACCGACACACGACAGCGACGCGACCAGTGGCGTCACTGAAAGTCGCTAACTTCACCGAACTTTACAAAGTAGGTACACGTAATACGTTATCAATTACCTAGATCGCGAGCGCCGTTTATTTACGTCGAAGTGCGTTATTACCGTAACCGTGGCCGACCGCGGCCGCGCGGCGCTCCGGCGCTGCACTCTCTCTGCGTCGCGCGTCGTTTGAATACAGATATGGATTTAGGTTCGGTTCGAACGGGTCGCTTACGGTAGATAGTGCTTTTTATAGGTCGGCGGCTGACGTGTGTGTGTGTGTGCCGGTTGCATTATTTTTCATATGGCGATACAAGTTTTGCATTTCTCGTTGTGTACGGTGGCGATCGACAGAACGTCCCGAAGTAACGACGATTAGTACCTTCGTGATGTAACTCGTGCGGACCTCCCGCTGCACGACGAGGACGGTCATAATAATATTTATGTTACGTTCTTGTCACCGATCTCAATCTATGAAACACGAAGAAATATCGAAGATAATCGGGAGGCAGTAATACATTATTAACTATTAAAAGAAACTTACCTGTAAGGGAAGTTCAATAGTAATTATACGAGCTGGTTCTTCCGAAAGATCATAATACTTGTAGTAGTTTTTCCTCATACTGCCGTCGTCACATATTCAGAGCCATTTCTGTGGAATCCAAAGCAAAAACACCTGGGAACACCTAATTTTATCATACTACCTACATTTCCGTTCAAATGCATACTCGCCAATACCTCTTTCTAGTTTAACGCCCTTGATTAATTTATTTTCTCTTCAGAGAGTCTGGGTTGGGCGGGACTTTCGTATGATCTTTCGGAAGAACCAGCTCGTATAATTACTATTGAACTTCCCTTACAGGTAAGTTTCTTTTAATAGTTAATTATATTTCACTGGTTCTTTCGAAAGATCATAATACTTGTAGATGTTCAGAGTATGAAAATAAATTCATAACGTATGATAACTTAACGTTTGAGTCTTTTTAATATATGCGATTAAACATTTTGCGGGACAAATTTCGGGTTTTCCTTTGAAAAAAGGTAAAATCAAGAGAGCCTGCGATCTACTGATGCTAAAAGTTTTTATAATGTCAGATATTTTAATTATAACTTTCGTATCACATATGTGCATATTTGAGAGTTTAATTAACGATAATGTCTGGACACGATGAGCATTGACTAATGCCAGAACAGTTATTCAGTTTTTAGTAAGATCTTCTAAGGATAAATCATCGTTAGGATAAAAATTACTTAACTTATTAAGGACAAGAGATGGGTCTCAAGTATACTCATAACGAGGGAGAGCAGGAGTTTCTCGATAAACACATTTTACAAATCTAGAGATTAAATCGTTATCTAATTTACTTCGTAAAATTAAGGCTAAGGCAGATCTACAGCAATTTATCGTAACATATTTGGCACCTTTATCATATATATATATATATACGTAAGGAATTCTAAAATAATTGATATAGATATATTATAACAATCATACGAATGTGCATTCTCGTAAAGAGGATTGGTGTTGCTTGAATGTATTTTTAGATAAGGAGTTTAATAAGACATCCAATGCTCCGACAGGTGCTCCGCTCTTTTTGAATACTTTCGGCACAAAACTCCTACCATCAAACAGAGAGTTCTGTGTAGAGGGTGACGTTCCCTGAAAGGGGAACATAATAAATTTGAATTAGCATTTAGAAATAGCACTTCTGATATACAAAGTTTATAAAATAATGGAAACCATTTCTGTTGCTTCATCGTTAATAATTTTTGATAAAACCTTCAAAATAATAGAGAATGGGGGAAAGGCGTAAAAAAAATTGTTACTCCATTTTACTGTAAATGAATTAACGCAAAATGATTCGGGATCACCATGCCATGATATATGTATATTTAGAACATTTACGATTTATACGACTAGCGAATAAATCAATTTCAGGTGAAGAATATTTATTCACAATTCTTTTACATTCTGTATCATGTAATTTCCATTCAGTGTCGGCATGTAGCCGCCGAGTCTCAATATCAGCATTAACATTATCAGCTGTAGAGATATATGAAGCAAACACGAAATTGTTTTTTGATTCACAGAATTTCCAAATATCTTTTGCAATATTATTTAAATGAATATACGCCTCCCATTCGGTTTATGTATGAAACTGCAGTAGCATTGTCAACGCGAATAATAATTTCAGAATCGAAAATGTCCGTAAGAAAATTTTTTAATGCAAAATATGCTGCTATGAGTTCTAATTCATTTATGTGTTTTGTGGACTCCGCGTACGACCAGAAACCGTTAGCTCTCTTGTTACCATTAGATGCTCCCCAACCAGTTTTCGATGCATCTGAATAAATTTCCAAAATAAAATTACCGTGCCGAATATGATTATACGTCGAATCTATATTAGTTGGCCACCAATTAAATTCTGATTGAAGATAACTGGGAATTATCATTGTTTTATTATAATCATCATTTCACTTCAAATTTAAATATTTAACCCTTTGAAACAACTTAGTGTGCACCCAGCCATAAGAAACAGCAGGACACGCTGATGTTAGAAGACCTAGGAACTTGGTAAATGTCCTTATACTGCATGATTCTGTATCTGTAAGTTTAATTAGTTGCGACTTGATGTGCAAACGTTTATTATTAGGAAGTGAGATTGTCAATTTACTCGAGTCAAAAATGAATCCGAGACATTTACAGGTTTGTGTTGGTATCAAGGAACTCTTTTCAAAATTTATAATAAAACCTAAATAAGTTAATAAATTTATTGTGTCTCTCAGATTCTTCTTGCATTCGGCATAGCAATTGCCTATTAATAATACATCATCGAGATATATAACTAAAAATGTTCGGAAAGTCGTAAATATTGTATTACGGGTTTCATTAATTTTGTAAAAACAAAAGGAGCAACATTTAAGCCAAACGGTAGTACAGCAAATTCATAAAGTTTCGACCTGTATTGAAATCTTAAATATTTACGATCATTTCTATGTATGCTTAATAGGAAATACGCATCCTTAGGTCCACAGAACACATATAAGAATTTTTGTTTAAAAGTTTCATTTCGGTCCTATAGTCTTCTAATGTAAAGTGAGAAGTTTCTATAAATGTATTTAATGTTTTCAGGTTTAATATCATACGTTTTTCACCGTTAGGTTTATCTACTAAAAATTTTTTTGAAACGAACTGGTCTTTGCACGGTAAGCATTCTGACACGCACCAATAGAAACTAATTTTTGTATTTCTTTGCAAAAAAACTTATGTTCTTCTCTACTGTGAGGGTATGTTATAACAGGTTCATTCTGCATAATTCTGCATGTAAACGGTATTCGAAATCCTTTGACCCATGAGAGAATAGTCTCATCATTTGTAATGCAAATCGAGTGGGAATAAAAATGTTTTAGTTCCGCTTGACTTGAGGGCGCTGGCTCGTCTACGCCCGACGTGGATGAGCCGGCGCGGCCGCAGGACGGCGCTCGCGGTACGCGTTCGCCGTCATATTGCTGTATGTGGTTGTTGTTGCCGCACGGCGAGACGAGCCCCTCCAGTTTAAAGATGATGCTGAGATAGTGTTATTAGCTCACGGTACATTTGTGGTACAATTTGACAATGGTCTCGGAGGCCTTGTTTTAATATCGGCTACTGACTTGCAACAGGCTTTAATAGCTTTTAATTTTCAGCTAGACTCTCTCCGAATAACAAGTGGTCCCTCGGTATGTCTTTTATGGACTCTTTAGTGCTCTTATTTAAGCTCTGAGCCAAGAGTGATCTTCTATTAATCTACTCCAAATAATAAAGATCGCTTAACATCTGACCGCTGTCACAGAGACATTTAATAATATCATCCCGCAGTGCTTTACCAGAAATTTTCATGGCAACATTAAGGGCTCTGCCGATGCATATGATACCGGCACCTAATTGAGTCTGTTTACACTCTAGTTTTGAATCTCTTTTAATCGATGATTCTTGAACTGCGGCTTTGATTTCATCATTCAGTTTCGGTGGTTTAAGGTAAAGCAGTTTGCCGGTGGGAGATACTTTTTAATTATTTCGGACCGAGTATCTTTGTTCAAACCCTTTTGTAAAATATTATTTCAACGAATAGCTATATGAGAATAAATTTCATCACTAAATTCGTTGTCACGAGTAGGATCATCTCCTAATATTGCAAATATCTCATTTTGGCTGTTTTCGTCAGCTGAAGTAGATGGATAGTTTCATAATGAAAAGTTGCGTGAGACATACAGTCGACACTTGCAACTTTGCAATGCGAACGCAAAAGAAAAAATAATAATTCTATGGTTGCCGTGTAGTAATTACGTGTGACATACAGTCAACACTTGTAATGCATAATTTTTCTTTAAATTGCGTAAGTCATACAGACGTTACTTGCACTTACAAAAAAAAAATTGCGGATAGACATGGTGTCCGAATATTCGTGTTATTGTTAGTTTCTATCATTATTTACAAGATTTCATAAATCACTTTACTAACCTTCATTTCCTTCCTTGTTTGATGGATCCTCGGAATCACTCGAAATTATTCGGCGACGCTTCCGAATCGGCGGTTTTTTACGCCGTAATGAAGAATCCTCGAATAGCGGCGGCGACTCTGATCGCGTGGAAGAACTATTAGACACCGAGTGAGACGTTTTCGTTTAAGCTGTTTTTTAAGACGACGAATTTCTTTGTAAATTATTGAATTATTCATTTTAACGTGTGAACGACGGCGCACAAGAAAAAATAATGAGGTATTGGCGAGTATGCATTTGAAAGGAAATGTAGGTAGTATGATAAAATTAGGTGTTGCCAGGTGTTTTTGCTTTGGATTCCACAGTAATGGCTCTGAATATGTGACGACGGCAGTATGAGGAAAAACTACTACAAGTACTATGATCTTTCGGAAGAACCAGTGAAGTATAATTAAATATTTTAACACGCTGTGGGATATTTTAAAAGATTCTATAGACCGCTTTTGGTAAATTTTTTAATGCACATTCACAGATAAAACGAGAGTTGTTTCTTATATATATATATATATTTCATTAGACGGCAGACATCCCTAGGGATGTGAAAAATCGGAAGAATTATATCGATAACTCTGGGCTCAAAAGGCGCAAAGGACATTTGGGCGTAAAGTAACTAATTTTATTCAGTGTTTCATTCTCTATCGATTGGTATATTCAAAGTAGCAGAATTCCAACAAAAATTTGGTAAAAAACCACCCATTATTTTTGAGTGACTAAAAAACAATGTGACAAATATTTGGGTTCTAAATGACAATTCTTCTAAAGTTCAAATCGTCTTTATTGCTTAAACAAAATTGCATAGCCCTTATTTCAGAAAAATATAGTTTAAATTAGAACAATATAAATTACTTTAACAACTGACATTAGTAGGCCTTCGATAAGGTCTGGCATGGAGGACTTATATACAAACTCCACTATCTCGGACTTCCAGATCGGGTAGTCCAGTTAGTAGCTTCCTATCTACAGGACCGTACCTTCTGTTTCAGGCACGAAGGTACACTTTCATCCCCTCGTCCACTTTTGGCAGGGGTTACTCAGGGCTCAGTACTTTCCCCACTACTTTATATATCGTATACAAACGATATCCCAATACCGTCGAACGGAGTACAGCTCTCCCTCTTCGCAGACGATACCGCCCTCTACTACCGGGGGGCGACGTTACAGTCAATTCTCACCAGACTCCAACGCTCGGTCGAGCTTGGAGAATTCGCCAAATGGCGTATCGAAGTAAACCCGGACAAAAGTTCCGCCGTCTGCTTTAGTTATAAAAGGATGAAATTCCTCAGAGAAACTCCGCCAATCAAAATCTCAGGTACTCCGGTCCCATGGAAGCCCACAACCAAATATTTGGGTGTGACGCTAGATTCCAGACTCACCTTCAAACAACACGTCAAGAAGGTGACAGGGACCGCCAGATTCTACATGGGCCGACTCAACAGTATGTTGGGAAGGCACAGTAAAATGTCACTCAGAAACAAACGAACCCTCTATAAGGTTTGCATACGACCGGTGATGACGTACGCCGCGCCTGTCTTCGCTCATGCGAAACCAACTGTACTTCGCGAGATTCAGGTTGTTCAGAACCTGTTCCGTCGCAGAGCAACCAACGCCCAATGGTGCGTTAGGAATGCCGATCTCCACAGGGACTTAGAGCTCCCTACCATCCAACAGACCCTTCAGGGCTATTCCAAAACCTTCTTTGAGGCAGCAGAAGAGCATCCAAATCCCTTAATAAAAGGAACGGCGGAATACACCGCCCCACCTAAAACCCGTCATCAAGTCCGGAGGCCTAGGAACGCGCTCCTGGATCCCCCCGACAAACTCACTGAGGACCTGGAACGCCTCTTGGCGGCCCAGGAAAAAACAGAGTAATCGACATATGCATTTCGTGTTAGTCCTTAAGACTACACAAAATCCAATCCGACGACACCTTAAGTGTCAATCGATACATGCGGATACCCTCTAGGGGGTACCGCTAGCGCCCCTAAAGGGGTCCCTAAAGGGGGTCGCATCAGATGTCGGCTTAAAGGCCTCCAGGCCAAAGTCAGCCTCGGGTGGTGTTTAGTGGGTAGGCCCCTAGGTTTTTCGGGAGTCCCACATAACCAGCGCAGCCGGCTGCGCTGGTATGCTATGAGCATTCACCACCCTCCTCCCCCGTTTCCCGGAGGGTAGCCTTTTTTCCACTTGTCTGGGCGCAAAAAAAAAAAACTGACATTAGTAGTGGTAGACATGTACGTAACACCAGTCGACACCCGTGGGGAGCATGGACGAAAAATATAATCGCTTTCTCTTCCTAATTACCTGTAACACGAACCTACCTGTATGCTGCTCTGGTGCACCTATGCATAGTTATATAGTTGGACGCAGACTACTTTTATCATCTAATTATCTTCGAGGTGCCTACATGGTGTACCGTGCGATGCAGATGAGAATTTAAAAACTTATACAAGGACAAATAAATTTATTTACTGACTTTAGGCGCAGAATATGTTACAAGCCTAAATCCGGCCTGTGAACGCCCTAATATGATAAAGTAGATTGATTTAGTTAATGCATGACATCTAAAAGATTTTCGATTTTATAAAATTAATACCTGTTATCCGAGACTTTAAGTTTTATGACATTTAATAATAAATATTAATTTAACGTAACTCAGTTGAAATAGTAAAAACTGAAAACTCCCACACAGATTTCCGTCGAGGGATCGTGGATGAGATCCCAGCGAGCCTTAACCATGACTTTCCGTGTACAAAATAGCTCTCAATTTTTTTTAAATTCTTGAAATCTCTTAAAATCGATTATTTATTTTTTAGACGACAATCACAATTTAAAAAATATTTTTTTAACTTAATACGTTGCTGAATTTTTTGTCATTATTTATTTTTTAATTTATCCTGGTTAAAATTCAAAATAATTTAGTTATTGTCTAAATACGCTTAAACACGTCATTTTTTGCTTCTACTATCGATTCGAAAAGGTGCTATAACATTTAGGAGAAGAAACGGCGAACGAAACTTCTCAGAAAATCTTTTAACCACAATGGAAATTACAGTTTTAACCCGCGCGGAACTGATTTCGACACTATAATTTCCAGTCTTTGTTATAAATACCTATATAAATTTATACTATAATATCCTTCACCTACAAGCTGTTCTTTATTTAACGCGTCGCTCAAAGTTCCAATGAGTAACTCACGTATACAAGTACACCTAACCAAATTATGTCTATTTCTTCTTACACGACTGTGTGTATCACTTCTCTGTTCGTACTTTTTTTAAATAAATACTAAATTACTATAAAAATATTGACTGCCTACGGTGAGTTCACCTATTTCTTTAAATTTTTCCCTTAATGACTCACTTGACTTTAATTTGTGTATAGTTCTGATATCTCTTTTCTGTAAACATTCTTATCTTCCGAATAGCGTAAACAGACCTACTAAGTTTACCTGCGAGAACCGATATATGGACGTCCTACTGAAACTTATTTGATTCGACTTCATTAAATAAAGTCGGTATAATTATGATATTGACAATATTATATAGACAAAAAATTACCTATACGAATAATAAAGCAGCATCGATGGAAACATCTGTACATGACTGTCCCACCGCGGGGCTCCCGTCTCCTCGGACAGTGAGAGGGGTGGTGGAAATGGACCGTCGCGCTGATCAAGGTTATCGATGGTATCGTGATGTTGTCACATTACGTACAATTTTCAAACGTGCAGGTTTTCTCACGATGTTTTATTTCACCAAAGCAAGTGATAATTCATTCGTAGTATGCACCAATTTCATAAGTAAACCGGACGATAAAAACGGTACTGGCTGCGGTAACATTAATATTGCAAATCGGTCCGTCGTTGTCCATCTCGGGTTCTAATGATGTGTCTCGAAGACAAAAAATGCGACTAATCAACGGATTAGAATTACATGAACGTATTTTGCGCTGTTTACTAAAAGAGGTGTCTAGAGTCGATGATGACAGTAACATCACTTCTCAAAGACGAGGACCCGGGAGATAACACTGAAATTAGTTGATAGGACCTACTCAGCAGTGTCTCGGGCGGATGTGGCGCTTTAAATCGAATGCGCGATCTGCTCGTTCCAGTACATGGTAACATTTAGTAATACCATACTCACGTACTCACACGTACGGAGTACGTTAATAATGGAAAATGATAAGCTCTTAAAAGAAAATCCAAACCGATTTCTAAAAAAAAACTACAAAACGCACCGCGACAAGTCACAGTTCGGAGTGCGGTGTAGCTCCGCCGCCGCCGCGGACCCGGCTGTCCGGTAGTCCGCGGGCGCTGCTCTCACCCGTCCGCGCGGTCGCTTTGTCGTACCCGTGGCGGGCCGTGGCGAGCCGTGGCGAACGGTGGACGTGCTCGAGTGATTTCATTAATTGGATTTGGAGCAACTTCATGCTAATTATGTAAAATGCAAGATTTCAAGAGAAAGTATTCGAGACTCGCTAACAGCAGCCGGTGTCGTGTACATGTGGCAGTTTTGACCGACTTCATATCTCTTTGCGCTGGTGTGAATTATGTAGCGGAACCCTAAGAAGATAGCCGACGCGGTTGTTGCAATTTAGCTAAAATAATTTGTTATTAAAGAATTGCACTATTGCATTGACCTCAATCGCGACTTCTTTACTTGCAATTTAATATAGGTATGACATTCTGTATCCAACTTTCAGTGGAATCAGTTAGGTGTAATCATAATTATTAAATTGTAGTTTCTTATAATTACACCATAGTTTTAAAGTAATTTTTGGTTATGTTTCATGGGACTGCCACCGCAGGTAACGTGTTTGGTGTGACGTGTAATATTTAGTAACCTTATGTACGTCTCTCGGCAAGATTCGTAGTTTATTCGATACATTTGGTCATGTCTTACGACAGGTTCCACACCACAACCGCACACACAACCGGTGTATTTTGCGGTATCCTGTACCCAAGTCTGCCAAGATCGCGCCCGGCTCGCGAGCCCCGGGCTACTGTGACCTCCCATTGCAGTGGCCGCACGCGCGCCATTTCCCAACCATAAAAGCAACTTTAAAGTGTCAATAACAGTGAACTGCTCGATTTAAGTAACAAAAAGTCGAACATTACAGCTTTTGGGCTGTCTAACCGACTTAGTCACAGACTTTTTATCAATAGCGAGATCACCCAAACTTTGAAAGGTTGGTTTTTGCTTGCGTTACAGCTATTCGTGTTTTTGTTTAGGCATCGTCGAATCGATGCCGTTTGCTTCTTAACGAGTGGTGAACGTTCACCTCGTAGGGACGCTTGCCTACCACCCGCCTCGTACGACGCGCTACCTCCGACGAGGCCCCGTCGCCGCGTCTCCACGTTAACGAATGCTATGACGTTTGTTCGTGTACGATGACGGCACCGCCGCGCGGACAGCGCGTGAATACCTTAATACGAGTGCCATGCAATAAAAGTTTTACCGAACAATAAAGCGACCGGCAACGTAATTCAATTGATACATGATTGGGAAACCGTCGCGCGGCCTTCGCCCCCGGCACCGCACCTCACCGCGCCGACCAGGTGATAGAATGAAATTATCATATTTCCAATAATTTCTCATTTATCAGTATTCATCCGTCACTCAATTCGTAGCCCTAGGAGTTGAGAGCTCTTAAGGACTTTTAAAAATTTCCGACATCTCAGCTACCAATTGGAGCTAGAGCATCGTATCGGAGCCTTCATTATTGGAAGACGTCCATCATCCGTCGTGAACTTATTACTCGAAAACGTTATCCAATCGCTTGTTGTTTCCGGAGCGATGTAAAGTTGAAACGATGGTACTTATACACAATCGCTGAAACGTTTTAAAAATCACGAAATCTACACAATTATTGTCTCCACAGCTAATCAATATTACGTCACGTCAGTAACGGTTACCTATAAAGATTTGAAATGCAAGTTGCCAAATTTCGTTAACATCTTACGATTAGATTGCAATGCTTGCGACCACTCGAGTTACGTGTACAAATTGCGGCCACGAATTAAGTTAGACATGTTTCGAGTCTTGTTGGGTAATACGGTAGCCGATAGTTCCGTGGACGCTTACCTCACGCCCTCGATAACACCCTCGCGACGGAAACCTTGTGCTATTACTTGGCGACGTACGAGTAGACAGGTAACCTCTAAGCTGGGATACTCTCATTTCAAAGTGGAAGGGCCGAATATATATTATGTATTCGAACGAGTTGCAAGTAAGCAGAACAACAATTACTACTCTACCACAGGGAAGACTACGGGTATTTACATAAAGTTTACTTCAGGAAATGGGTTGTTAGGTGCAGCATATTTTTATGTTGGTTTGTGAATTTAATGTACCGCGATGCTGTTTGGGATGTCGTAACGGGCCCTGTCCGCGGGGTCGCGCATTTCTATTTACATAAATTGTCGATAGATGGGTTGTAGCTGTTTCAGAATGCGATTAGCAAAGTCGTACAAGCCTTATGCCAGCTATGTAGTTTTCCAGCTAAGAAGTAAAATAAAATTATTTTTATATTTTTGCCACGTCTCCATTGTGCTCGACGACCGCTCCAACAGTTGTCACCAGCGGTCGTTTCGCTCCGGTGTGGCGCCGCCGCAGGCGGGAGCGTTGACATGCAAAACGTATTGTGCCAATCCGCAAGTCACTGCGATGAGACGCGCGCGTGCGGAACGCGAGCCGAGTAATACACGGCTGCTCTGTTTTTACCATGAACATTATTTGGCTACATTATTTTAAATATATATTATATTAGATTAAATCATAAATATTCAAGCAATTAGCATTTAAAACCGTTACTATTAACAATAGATCAATAGTACATAAAATACATTTTTATCTCAGTAGCCAACAAACGAGCGAACGTGCCACCTGACGGTGAGCGGTCACCGCGGGTCACGGCCCTCCCAAATACTAAGGGCATCGCTGACGCGTCGCCGACAGATACGGAGGCGAAGCACCCACTCATTACTGGCTCTCGGTGCTGCAACCGAAACATGTAACGAATTGTCACGATTGATACTGTAACAGTTCCCTGTGTCCTCGTCGGTTGGTTAGCGAGGAAGGTCCAGTTGGACTCGAGGATCTGTCTTTTAACATCTTGGCATGCCAACGGTACTACCGACAGAGCCCTACAATTATAAATAATATTAATTAAGCCTAGTATAATCGACAAATCACAAGTGTGCAGGGACGATGTACGTACGGGTATAATAACTGCAAGTATATATATAATTACATGTCGTTAATCATTTGACTCACTAAAGTAACCAGAACTCAATTCCAGAAGAACGCAGGTGGTGCACAGTATGCGCACAAACTGCGCACAGTAGTGTTGTTTCGACGCTACTGTTTAAACCAACGTATTCGATTCTCGATGACTCATTCCAGTGATGGCTGGGCTCATAGAAATAAGGAAAAAAACATGAAAACACGAATACATTATCAATCATTCCATGACGCCAACAATGAGTTAACAACGAATTCCTGACATCGTGTTAGATGGTGGTCACCTAGTTAAAAAAGATGGTCTTTAATAAGTCACGTTGTTCCGATCGGGCCCCTCGCTTCGTTCTGTCTCGTCCTACTGTCGATGATTTATCAAAATCCAAGTAGTATTTATTACGATTATCCTATTTCAATGCCAACAGCGTACTCAGTAGGTACACAATATGCACCTGTTCATACAACTTCTATGATCCTGATTACTAATCATTGACAACGTTTAATAGCATTAACCTTCTTTCGTACATAATGAAGACACATTACGAAGCTAAAGGAGCACATCTGTCTGTTCACTTTTAATTTTTATGTTACACATGAATGATCCGTTTATATATGCGTTTTAAAGGCCTGTTGTGACCTACTTATCCACGAGGTAGGTACGATCTGACATTCATCCTTTGATCTACTGTGGGTTTACATGTTTAACGCATGTCTAACGTAAAACTTATCGTTAAAATGCTGTCTGAACGCTACCTCTTCCATAAACTTGTTAAAACAACCAAGAAACCAGCAACAACGAATTGCAGCGAAACGAATGAACCTCGACAGCCGACGTCAAAACGACGTAAATACAGAACCTAACGTCGCACCGCGTTACGTACACGGTGACACATTAATTTCACACGAAACAATTATAAAGCCTAATGCTTTATATTTCAAAAATTAAAAACGAAACTGGGCAAAGTAACTTAAACACGCAGCATTTCCACTGTAGATTTATCGTATAGAACATATAGTGATCTACAATTATTTTGATAAGTATAATTCGTCACGTGCTGTAAAGAACGATTTTTATACACGCGGCTAGAACGGTCGGCCTTATTCGTATGTTTTGAATAAGGTCCCGGCGAGTTCCATGAAGCACGCGCGACGCAAAAAGCGCCTCGCGGCAACCCATTCATCCCGTAATTAACGCGCACAAAAAACGAGCCTACGCCACAATAAGAAATGTCTCGACCGCCGCTTCCGAAAAAAAGACGCATCTGTAAATTTGTACAAATTTAATTATCTCATCATTTTGTCGAGACGACGTGCCGAGGCGCGTCGCTTCGAAAATCGGTCCTATGCAATCTATTCGGCGATTCGAATTACGTATGCTTCGAGGCCTCGCTGTCCGGCGCGATGTTGCAGCGTCCAGTCCGTTCACAATTATCGGCGGATTTTATTTTTATTTTATAAATTAAATTCGTCGTGCACTCTAACGTTCCGACTTGTAACGAATCATTTGAGACGCGAGCAGCGGTGAATGAATCAAAGAAGCGGGATGCCGGTACAAAAACACGATCCCGAGCAGTTAATTCGGGTATGCCACAAAGTAGTCACATGAGACTGCGAACGTTGCAAAATGAGTTTTATGCACTCACCATTAAGGTCGAGGACCATCTGTGTGTTGAAGAACCCGCTGACGTCACCGCGGCCCGACACTGCAACAGAATTATGTTGTAATTAGATATACCGGTTAATAAGAGGAGTGTGTGATGGTGTCGCGGCAGGCGGACCCTTGACTGACGTTGGACGATTGTTGGTGGGTTAGGTTAGTCCACACCTCGCTTCCTTAGGTTAGTTCGTGGCGGCTCTGGAGATTGCAGTTATATTTACATCAGATGGTATTTTATACGATTTATATATAGACATTATTATAAACATCATTTAAATCCGCGCTCGATGTAAAAAAAACACGCTTTGGAAGCGTCCTCTCTGCGGTCATGATACTTTCGATGCGTGAAACGTGTTGCTCAATAATTGTATTATGATTACTTAACAACAAGCCGCGGCTACTGATCACAGCGGCCACGGTGATCACTCGCCAACAGGACACCAACCGGCAGACACGGTCAACATCTCCCGTCTGCATTGGCACATGCACGATATAGAACTCCAATTTGATGGCAATTACACGAGAACGGAGGCCTCTTAAGAAGCGAGCTACATACAGGTATTTTTTAAATAAACAGCACAGTTGTGTGTATGTGTAAAGGTACTCGTCAATGTGCCGATTTTTGACATGGAACAAATAAATCCGGTGTCATGTGGCCTGCAGCCTGAAATTATTTTATGCTCAATCGGACTTACGTTTCAACTCAGGAGCACTGCTGGAAACTGTATTCGATAATGAAATGCAAACACGTTGCAAAAATATTGCTAGTTTGTAAAAGGCTCCGTCCATCCTAGTACCGAAGCCGCCCTAGGTCGTGATACACCCTGCCGAAGAACGGACGAAGCCGAGTCCCTCCTGTTGATGGTTAAAGGTTAACGTTACTGCAACACCCACACCATCGGTAAGGTTCTTTACCCGTCTGGCTAATTATCGTGCGAGAGATACAAAGTATATATTCGTAAGATATTTTCAGTTGCAGTGTTCGGCAGGCTTCGCGTCTCTCTGCTGTTCCCGACGTCCATGGACGGCGGTGACCGCTCACCGTCGATTCGAAGCTACCTTTCTGTGTAGTTTGTTTACTCATGCGTAGTAACGGTGTTCGCTAATCTCAACTTTCATCTGTTAAATTCAATCTATATACTCGTACATCGCTGATATAGTGAACGTTGTGCACTCCAGCTCGATGGCTAACTATAGTGACCTACGAAAATATTGTGAGTCTATTAAAAATGTCGTTAATAGGATTATAAGTATGACATCATAAACATTCTACGACAGGTATCGTTCAAGGTGTGTAATGATAATGTAATGTAGATTTTTATCGTGACTGCATAGATGCTCGGAACAGCGGTTAGTGAATCGCCGCGGCGCCGGCGCCGGCGCCGATGCCCAGTGCGCACAGACCCTTACACCGATCTCCATGTGTCCAGACTCAGCGAACTCAATGCTTGTGATAAGCGACCCTAACTTGCGCACCAGGTGAAAGACCAAATGACAAAATGTTCCATATTTATATAGCTATACCGCTGAATAGTGCGGGGAGCATCAGCTACTATATAAATGAACAAAAAAGTAGTTTATAAGTTATATATCATAGGCACCGTCTCGACGGTACGTATGTGGAGGCCAAGGACGCTTCAAATTAACCAGCGCTACCACCGCCACGACATGCCACGACACGCCACGCCGCGCCACGCCGGGGCTACTCGATTCAAGTTGCGTTTGCACAACAATTCGGTAATTAGTGTTGGCATTGTTAAGATGTACTTTAAGAAATAATACAGTATAATAGCAGTATATAAAAACAAAATAAATTTATAAGATAATCGATAAATATCTATTCGAAAGAATAATTTTAAATTTCAGTTTATAATAAATATAGAATACTACTATTAGATCAATCAGCTTGAATATTTTTTGTGGTGACCGTTTAGCTCTTGTTAATCACGCTTCACCTGGGTGGTGAACTCGATTAACAAAGAACAACTTGGAGGACGGCGATGACGTGGCGAACGGCTGCGAGGCAGCAAAGGAAGATATCCACATCGGCACCTACCTACCTACCTACACGTAGCTCGAGACGACCGGGAGGTATTTGATTTACGTGGATGCATTTACGTTGATATGCGTGGGTCACAACAGTTAAGTTGAATGTAAATAACTTTATAAAATTTGAGACCCGGGCAGTCTAAAGATAGGTACATCATATTAATTATATCAACCGAGCCCGCGGTGAACGCTCGGTCGTGTGACTTTGAAGGAGAAATGAAAGAACAAAAAACCTTAAATTAGATTATAGTAGAAAGATACCCGGCTGATGCGTGCGACGTGCGGCGTGCGCCGTGCGTCCGGCCGTAACCGACACGTCCGTGTGTCCGAGTGTTCGTGTGTCCGTGTCGATCGGACGGACGCTCGACATCAATTACGATGGGCAAGATTGTGTATTGAGATCAATATTAAAACACCTTTAAAACTTATCTGAACATTGTTATCAGAGTCAAGTGTATCGTCGTCGTTGGTGCAATTTGGCCTCACTCGGAACGTAACGCTACCTACTGAGGCGGCCCGCTGGTACGGGAGAACGTAACTGGCGATCGGGGCTCGCGAGCGAACGTCCACAGCTCGATGTGGAGTCTCCACGAGAGGCGAGCGCCATAACGTTCGTTACGACATATATTTCTGGTTATATATTCGGCCATCGCTGTCGCTGCGTGTACCGCGCTCGCGCGCGCCGCGCGCCGGTATTTGCATGAATTAATTACGTATGAAATTGAATCTCAGTCATTAATAGAAGCGTATTTACGAGTTCCGGCGATGCCGACGATAACTGCGAGTACGCGTAGAGTATAATAAAATCGATGGCTATCGCAGTAGGTACGTAAGCTGCGAGTCATTGCGATAGTTTTTGCGTCCCGCCGCGACCGGCCGCGTCCAGTCTCGCCGGCCAACGATTAGGGTATAATGGCTGCCGGCTGTAGGTCGCTATTATGTCTTCAAGTTAAATAACCTTATTTATTATATGTCGGTTACTCTAAGAAATCTTAATATTCCCTACAAAGTCGTTTTAAAAATTATATTAAACAATACAACAATATAAACATTAGACATACGTGTCACATGTAACATGAAGCCTTTCGCGGTTGCTGATCATTTCAAGTTTATCATTGATTAAACCTAAAACCATAACTAAAGAGCGATATCTGTTAGTTTATTGTGATGTCCTAGTTATCAGGCGCTTGTAGCATCCGCAACAAAAATCAAATTCACAATTATTTCTCCATATTGTGTGATCATTTATTTTACTTCTGAACGTATCATGTGTATAATTTTCAACTAATAAACTGCCGTCGGTTGCTCGAGATGGATCGTCGTGCGTCGTTACAGTAGTC
Organism: Megathymus violae; assembly: GCA_003671415.1. NCBI lineage: Eukaryota > Metazoa > Arthropoda > Insecta > Lepidoptera > Hesperiidae > Megathymus > Megathymus violae. The sequence continues at coordinate 1,434,846 of PDGT01000078.1, read as the reverse complement.
CCAATAATATCTTAATGTTTCAGACGCATCGCGCAAACGACACGGATCCCCTGGACCACACACACACACACACAGACACATCAGTTACATATTTATGACAACCGTGAGTACCAAGTACCGACACTCGTATCGTGCCCTCGACTGCGGTGTACTACGGGCGTCGCTGGACGGTCTGGACTCTTTTGTATTTTTTTCGTTTTGGGTATGCTCCTTTTTCATAATAATTGTTTACGTTTAAATTCTCCTTCGGGACTGTCATTTAGAAAAACCTAAGTGAAATATTAAGATTTTCCAGCAAATCCACATTGTACGTTATAATTAGCATTCAATCGTAAAAGTACTTGACTTGTTAGGTACTTTACCGTGATGCCCCGCTCTCGGTGACGTTATTGTACATTTTATGTATCTCGATTTAACTCGATCTCAAACTTCTACTAAACAATGCTCCACTTGTATGTTATTCCAGATAACTTTATCCTTAACTGTAACATATGTCATTAACTCAACAGAGTTCAATTTTGAACTTTCATTAGGTCTTTGTAATCATAATCAAAACATTGGTAAAAAACAAGCGGAAGAAGCGTAGTTGATTTACATACACGCAAGCCGCAAACCGAAAACCGAAAGCCGCAAGACTGCGCCGAGCGGTCGCGCCGTCACAATACTTCTATTTATTCGTCTTATTACATCTTTTCACGGCGATTGGATCGTTCTTATGATTTGTGCAATCGAATTACGCTTTTTGCAAATTCTATTCGACGCTAGCGCGGCGGGATATAAATTGATGGACAATTTCTTTGTGAACACGAGTTCAGTTTTCTCGAAAGGAAATCTGGGGCCGAACGCTCCAAATAGCGATAGAAACTTTACGCTTTAAATAAATGTATGGTGTGGAGGTCGCAGTCGATGTATTCGTGTGTCCAAAACATATTTGGACTCGATTTCTCTCTCAATTTTCGTCACTTTAGTCACAGTGTCTCTATTAGATGTCGATATTAATATTGCCTCCTGTAGTATTGACAACCTAAAGTTGTGTGGTCGTTAATCGTGACGAGTTCCGAAAGAATTGCATCAATTCGTCACATCGTTAATCTATACATATATTAATGTATGAAAGGAAAATTTTGTACCTCTAGTTTGGAGCTGTGAACTTTATGGGATTTCAAATAGGTACTACTTTTGAATAGCCTGACGATTTTAGAACTAGGCAAAAGTGCGTTTTTTTTCCATCTGTGTTTTACATGTAAACTAGCAGCCCGCCCCGGCTTTGTACGGGTGTATAACCTATGTTAGTCAAGGATAATGTAATATTCTAATGGAGAAAATTTTTTTAAAATGGGTTCAGTAGTTTTTGAGTTTATTCGTTATAAAAATACAAAGCTTTCCTCTTTATAATATTAGTATAGATTAGTACAGAAGTTCCTTAACATACACCTTGTAGGTACAACTTAATGAATTAAGGCCCGACGACCGCCTATTATAAAATCAAATAGTATACCAGTATACTTGTAATTACACATATTTTTGAGTATCAACTGTTATCCTGTTTTTCTATAAAAAGTACCATTACGATGACATCACATATCTACTTAATCTCAATACAGTACTATAAACTAACGGCTGCATGAATTAAATAGCTATTTAAATAATAAAATATAATATTTAAATAGCAAGTCCAGTCGTGAACAGAACCCACCGCGGTATCCGTCATTTTCCAATATCAAACTGTTTGAGTCAAGTATATTTCACGTTAGTTCAAATTGAAATTACAATATTTTTACTCCATCTAGAAATAAGTAGGTAATTATTAGTGTGAACATGATACCAAAGAAATTGACTAACTAAAAACCGCTCACTATTCACCTCACCCTAACACAGAGATTATTTAAGTAATTTGATCCAGTACTAAGATTTTTTTAGAATTGCATATGTTATCAGTTGAAATGTGGTAAAATCGCTTATATCGAGTTTGACTTCCGTACGTACATGTAGAAGGAAACCCAGAAATTAGATGAGAGTTTGTAAAACTTGTATTCTGTTCATTTTATACTTATTTACTGAGTTTTCGGAAATAACTCACAAATAAATGCTTAAAATTTGTAAAAGCTCTGTGTAAGATTCGACTCAGTAGTCTAGGCAACTTTAAAAGAGGAATTTTAAAAATTGCACCATTTAGGCCCGTGTGCGTGTTTTATATATAAATAACAAAATCATGGCATTATAATGACATTAAATGGGACCGTAGAACATTAATAACTTTGTTAATACACCTACTTGTAAAAGGTATTTCGGTCGCTGTCGCTTTGATACGATCTACAAGACTATCGTTACACGAGGGGAACACCCCTGTCTAAAATAAATTGACAAAAATGACATAGATTGTGAGAATTAATCTCTTGCAAGATCGATCGATAACAAAGAGTGTCACTTGTCACACTGGTCGTGCGACGCGTCCCAACAGGTGCAGCGGAAGGGTTATGTGTGGGCCAGGTCGGTAGGTACGTAGACAGGTAGGGGGCACGCGACCCTGCGGTGTCCCGCTGATGCATCGATGAACTTTATTGCACTTTTTTTGTAGCTTTTTTACCTGACGGCCTGTCGATCGATATCTGCTTCCGGTTTTGATTACGAATATTATTATTCAACTTCACATGTCCATCGAACGATTATACTTCGCTCATGCCGTCGAGTGCCGTCTGTGATCGGCCGCCGTGTACCTTCGTACGTATTCGCTTCTATATTAATAGTAGGTCAGGAGAAAACTAAGATAAACACGACGCCATCTACTTATTCATGAGAGGAAGCGAGGGTCGCCGGGAGCCGGCCGCCGGGATCGTTGTGTTCGAGATCAAAGGGAAGAGTCGCGAAAGAATTCTCGTTTCGCAGTTATCGGACCCGAAAGATAGCATCGTATTAAAAGGATAGGGAAATAAACGAGGCGGCCGTATTTAAAGTGCGCCGCGGCGGCCGCCATCGCTCACGGCCCCCGCGCAGTAAATCGCACGCGTAAAATACGAGTGACCGGACCGACAGGGCCTCCGGGTCCCGTCCCGTGGGACTCGCCCGCCATAAATCGTCCCCATTTGGCTAACCCGCGAATCAAAGAAACGTAATTCGCAATGTTTAAACCCAATTTGAACCCGCCTACGGGTCGCGCGCTCGCCCGACCCCGGCTTATCGCCGGATTTAAATTATGATTCGCAAGTCAGGGGCTCCCGGCTCGGTGGCGGCACGCACGGCTGGCTCCGCTAACTCCTCGCAAATACACAGCGCTCGAAGCTCGGAGTCCGCAGCCCGGCCTCTGGTTTAACATTCCAGCGGCGAGCGCTCGACAAGCGCGTTACGCTCACTCGATTGCTCCAGATCGGGACCGGGGCCGCAACATGAGCGCCCCTAACGATGATCGAGATAATCTCCAATTCTCCATATATTTAAGAGAAAATATTCACCATGCTGTCGCTTTTTGATGGTTATTTTCTTTCCGAAAAAGTGGAGGGGGTGACTAATATACAGTCAAATGTTACGACGGATCAGTGCTTAATTACCGAGGTATTAACGTCAATAGCATATAAAATTCGATGTGATAAATCAAAGGGGGTGAGGCGTTCTCTTAGTTAAGTACGCTGGAATATCGAGTGGCAAACACTCCCGGAGTCAGATGTGAACGTGCTGCGGCGAGCGGCGAGCGGCCCAGCGGTCAGCGGCAGTTGTCGTCAAAGATATACATGAAAAGAACGTGGGGTTTCCGTAACGATAAACAAACTCTGCTTGTTCTTATACACTCATTTGAATATTGTGATATGTAGAGATACGGTACAGCTGTGGCATAAACCGTATTAAAGAACTGTTTTTTGGCTATTAACCGACAAAGCAGACGAGCCATCTGAGGGTAAGTGGTCACCATGGCCAATGAACATCAGCAAGACCAAAAATATCACTGATGCGTTGTAGGTCAGGATGTGAAAAGAAGGTAAGAAAGAAAGTACTGGCTCTCAAGCCCCCAGCCGGAACACGTCGTGTCGTTTGGCGGCTGATTCAAGCAGGAGGGTGGTAACTAGCCAGGCAGGCTTCACGGAAAGATAAGAATACCAATAATAATATTAATGACGTCATCGCTACCCACGAACAATTTCAAATGTGTCGCCGACCTAAGAAGCGGGGACTCGTTTGTTAACTAGGTGTAGGGTAATTAGGTCATAAAATGATATAACAGCTTTTTATAGAAGGGTAGCTAGTCGAACAGGCACAGCCACTGCGCGGTACAGAACCCGGCGACTTCCAACAGGACGAACGTATATTCGTTTAATCTAAAATCGTGCTAAAGTCGTTGAACGACTGGCTGCTGCTGCGTCATTGGACACTAGACGTCTCTTTCGACTTGGTACACCATCTGAATAAAAAATATTAATTTAAGATGTAAATAGCGATAGCAACCTGTCTGTAGCCGGCAGTGAGTAGTGAGTAGTGTACAGTGGGAGGCCGCCGGAGTCGTACAGTAGGTATCTACTGTGGTAGGTGACAACAGATTTCCGCGTCCAGTTCCGTCACGTCCGCGGCGACCTTCGATCGCTTAACTGACAACACGCTACCGATCACACTTGTTCGATTCAGTAAATGATATCTACACCTAAATTTTGTTTATAAGCGACCTATAATATACACCGTGAAGCGAGGGTTTCGGGACCGTCGACGTCCGACTACAAATATATAGGTGTCCGACTTGAAATGGAGCTATTTCTTACCGAACACCTGAAAGGACGTGAACTACCAGTACTTCGGTAACATAAACATAAAAACTCTCCTCGACTCAGAATTGAATTTTCAATACAGTTTCTGAGCTCGGCCATCGGTACGCAGACGGTACAGTTGAGAGGAGAGCGACGTAATGGGCAGACTTCTTCCACTAAATTGAACGAATAATCTGCTCAAGCGATGCGTTCAGCTCGTCTTAGGAAAGCTGTGTTCATTAAATATCAAAGGCTATCTCTCACGCACAGCCCGTGGCCTCCATTCTTCTACTCTCTCCACTTTCTCGCGCACGGTGAATTGAAACTTGTCTATCGGCCGAGCGCCGCCGCAAAAACTAAATATTCGGTCCGGTGATGTCTGTGACGTCTACGCACGTTCACGCGCAGCACCCACCACCGTGGTGCAAACGTACCTGCCTGTACACGAGCTTCTCGTAGCAGCATCGATCACATTTCACTATTCTATATATGGAGTGCTGAAGAATTTCAGTGATAATGCGATGCAGTAGAAACGAAACTACTTCACGCATTTCTCAAACGAAATCGCACGTCGAGACATCACACTCATGGTAATGGGAGATAATCGGCTGATTATGCGGGTGGCAAAAACTGTCGGTATTGACGTGATACGTAACACGTCACGAGCGAAAAGCGAAAACGTAAGCGAATGTTGTCTGGCGTGTATTTTGCAACTGGCATCGGCGGGCCACACGTTTGATACATTTAAAAATATTATACCTAGGTACTAACTAAATATACATTACAATATTATGACATATATATGCAATATTAAATGCATAATAATAATGTCACTATTCGTTACCATACATAAGTAGATTCGCTCATGATCGACCCGTTATGCTATATTTTCCTTAATTGCGAATGTCTTAATGGCCAAAGTCCAAGAATATTCTTCATCTAAGATATCGAGACGATTAACCACGACCGGGGCTCTAATCTGGCGCCAAGAGGTGTATCACTGGCTACTAGACTAATAAGGCACGTCACGGACGCGTCAGCTGTTCCAGGATGTGTCCGGCGTGGCGTTACGTTCGGTGCGGTGACCGGGCAGCGCCGTTCATTCTGAGTGGAGACCCCGCGTGAGCGTGTGACGAACTATTGATTACTTATAACACGCACAATGAGGAGATACAATTTTGTATGAAATTAGGAATTACAATTTACTCGATAACAGTAATAAACCTATTATGCTTCTGTATTACTTCAGTTCGTAGATACAAGATCCAAAATCGCAGCTTATTTATTTTGTCTCAAAGCACACAAACGCACTTCGATCAAAACACCTCCGAGTAAGCAACTCGAGACGGGGTGACTGACCGCGGGTGGTTAATTGCACCTCGCCTCCCCCCCGCGCGCCCAGCCGCGCGCCGCCTCACCCCCGGGTCACGCAGACCTTCACATGACGTCGCTAAACGTAACACATTCGCCCTGTCGCCCTATATACGAAAATCGATGAACACGTAACGGGCACAAGTTCAATTGGCGCTCGACGTGACGCTCCGGCGGGCACCGGCGGNCCGGCGGTGTCAACAACGCGAGCCTGCACCGAAACCACACGGTAGTTCGGGAACCCCGGGACCCGCTGCGGCCCTCGCTCGAGACACATAACGCATGCTTTCCCACGGACGGCACAACGCAGAAGGAATAAAATGTTTTAAGAATTACAAATGTGCTCATTTGAATATCGACTCTTCGATAAAGGTTTTAACGGATTCATGTCGGATGGTGTGCAGTGCAGCGGTACAGTTTGACAGTGAGCTCACGCGATCATAAATATTATCTAGGAGCTCTCCGTTGAGTAACTAATAAGCTATGGCTAATGCACATTTTTAAATGTAGTTATACTTTATTGAAAATATAACAGTGTTAGATTCTAGCACCGCCACTGAACAGGTAAAATACATATATTACTCGGCCTGTTTACTACTTACATTGTGGGTTAGTTATCTTGAGGATACTTTTAGCTCTGGGAATTTATGTTTTCCCGCACGATAGTAGACAAAACGTAGTACCTATCCAAATTTAATATTTGTAATCAAAATAATATCGTTTTGCACCTTTTTTAGCTATAGCAATAAATATGTATGCTTTTAATAAATAGTACTAGGATAATCGAGCCCTTAAAGGATAACATCGGGGAAAAATGAAATGATTGATGAAAAAAGATAAAATATATTTGAAAATTTAATTGTAAGATCAACATGTGTACAGACCATATTACTGGGTTGTTTATTGTAAATATTATTTACAAAACACCGGAAACTTTGAAATCGATGCATCAGATTGAACAATTGCAGAGCTGTCGCTGAAGCGCGGTAGCGTGTGCAGGCGGGCGGGGTGTTTCTGTCAACTGCTGTCGGTTGTATTGATCTGTTTATAATAAAATTCTAACTGATCACTGTCGGTACGTCAAAGATATAAGAGAAAAACGAATATAAGAGAACTTTATTAACGCAATAGAACACAAAACAATAGTTGATAGAATTTTTGTCTGTTTCTCTGTATGTCTGTGCGTTTAGTCGCGCTTATCTCAGAAACGGCTTATCCGATTTCATTACGGTTTTCACGAATGTATTACAGTAAGCACTTAGTATTGACATTTCGATGCGTCCAGAAATAAATAAGTTATGAATTAATGTATGTATTTCTAATTCACAGAACGAGAACAACCCATTTCTAAAACAATGCAGATGTTATTTCTAAGCGTAAGGTAGATTTTCTGAAGAGAAGCGAGGGGATCCGCTAGTCTGTAATGCTTACCGTCGTCGCTGGCCACATGTCATCCAGTCGCTCTGTCGCTCTGTCGACAAGGTACTGTTTGTCGAAAAGGTACTGTTTGTCGACAAGGTACTGTTTGTCGACAAGGTACTGTTTGTCGACAAGGTACTGTTTGTCGACAAGGTACTGTTTGTCGACAAGGTACTGTTTATCGACAACAAAAAGCGCTCGTCGTTACCCGTCCCTCGGTTTTGCATAAATGCTTGTTCCACATATGGGTTCCCAACAAGTGCTGCTCGCAACATGCACCAGTCGACTCTCCGCACGTCCAAACATGCTGTTTCGATCGAGCGATTTGAATGAACTTTCTTGTCGGCTTTGCATTTCACTGCAACTGTCGACGGCTCGATGCAGATTGGCTTATTTTGAAACACCAATTTGTGTAATTTGTAGATTGCTCTAATTACGTAAACAAAGGGCGCAACAAACATTGTTTTTTATTGTAAAAAACAGCCTGTATATTGCCTTATGTATTACATTCTAGGACGATAGCCATCGGTCCTGGCAGCCACTCGTGACAGCAAACTTATATAATAATAAGACATAATAAACCTGTGGTGCGGGTGGCATGCACATACACAAATATGACATAACAAACACCCATGTTGACGGTTGATGATATGCAAATACTTCGTACAACCCATGTCCCGAAAACAAACATTTATCTGTCATATAAATGTCTGCCCCTGCCAGGAATCGCACCCGGGACTCTTCGCTCGGCATTCAGGCACACTACCAACTGGGCTATGGGGTCGTCCATATTGAGTTATAACGTCGTTATGGTCGGGTGTCGTTTCATCAACACAGTATAGGAAACAATACGACTATGAATCACATTTCCCCGAGTGCGAGCCTCTCACTTAAGTAATTTATTGTAGTTCGAGCGAGCGGCGAGCGGCGCGTCGCCTTCTAGTTTTTATCGGTGCACATCGAACGTCGGACGCACACTCTGTGGGCTTCAATGTTGCAGTCTCGACAACGCGAGATCGTAATGAGTCCTTTTAAATCGCTAACAACACAGTTTGGTTCGAAAACGCACATTCAAATGCGACGGCCTGGGATGAATAATGTATGTCATCTGAATCGATCAGGTTATTCTTGGATGGTAATTTAATAGTCGATAGTAAGCCACGAGGGAGATGCATACGACGTCGCCTGACCGGCAGTGAATTAGGTTATTTAACTGCAACCTTACACCTGTACATACCTACTCCTATACCCAACTAATCTCAGTGTGATCACACGTAACGCTGGCACGATAGTGATGTACGAGTACATGACTTAATTTGAATCACTGTATACTTAGGCTATTTTTAAAATTATACATCGGATCAACTGTTGCAATATACTACAAGCTGAGTCATTAAAAAATTCGATACCGCGGTGAGGAACCTGCCTTAGGCATAAAGCTCTGATAAATATAGAGTTTACTCAGCACCATCTGGTCGACGGCACCGCTAACGGAGGACGGTCGAGCCGTCGGCGCCAGCGACCACTGTTCTACCACTAGTTACATTTGGTTGAATATCTTGTTATAATTATTACGTGAATAAAGTAAAATATTAAGTAAATAAATTTGATTCAAAGCCTCCATTTTATAGCTTGACGCGTGTTAAGTTCGCCGACCTTCGGCGGTAAACGGTCGGAGATTGTGGCAAACTCCGGTGACGTTAAAGTGCATTTGAACTATGGGATAACTGAATTATATTACGGTGCTTTCTATTAACCACCATAAAATACAGTTTTACAAATCTGAAACTATTAGGAAATATTATACCTACATGTAAAAATGTAAAAACTCACTATATTATAATATACTCACTATATTATAATATACTCACTATATTCAATCGGTTGAAATCGTTATCTATACTAATAAATAAAATTGAAGTGTCTATTTGTAATATTAATAACCGCTTTTCACTACATGCATATGAATACATACATACGATACATATACCAAAATATCATTTTTTACAATTTTTGTCTGTCTGTCTGTCTGTTAGTTTGTCTGTTTGTTCCGGCTAATCTCTGAAACGGCAGGACCGATTTTGAAGGTACTTTCACTGGTAGGTAGCTGATGTAATAAGAAGTAACTTAGGCTACTTTTATTTCTACTAAATAACTTTTTTGTTAAATTCCACGCGGACGAAGTTGCGGGCACAGCTAGTTATAAATAAATTTTACAATATATATGCTTTAAAGCATATTAAATATTTGACATTATCCTAAACGAAACTAGTTTGGCCATAAACTTTGTTACAAGTTAAAAACTTCCGATTTTTTTATTTTTTCTCAATTATATTTGGACGGAATGTACTGTGTTACGAACTACGGTCGTATACCGTCGTCTCATCCATATTTTTATCTAAATTTATGTTAAACAGCAATAAAAGAAGTTAAAGAAAACAGAATTGCAGTAATTGCCTCGTGCCAAATGGGTGCGGAGCCGTCTGTTAGAGTATGTTAGACGTTTCAGACGCTGGTGTGAGCCGCACACATAACATAATATATCGTACTGTCGACAGACATACAGACACTTCCTCTATTGCAGGCCACAAAACATCGCGGAGGCCTCGCGCCCTTAGGAAACTATCCATATGGAAAGAAATAATTTTATCGCGAGAATTTTAAATTCTCGCTAGGACTCTATCCCGTATCACCGAACAACACCTAGAGTAGAGCACGGTGCTTATTGTCAATGGCCACTGTTAAAAAGAACGGAGCGATCCGAACACTCGTTGTGCCGGTGCACTAGTGAAAGGCACAAGACTTCCTTTTCACTGATGGTTTTTTTTTACGATTGAACAGCACTACAACAAGTAAAATGACAAAGTGTATGCTTATCGTTTTAAAAAGCTGTCTAAAAGGTGCAACGTGGTCACCGTCCCGCGTCAGTCGTACTGTGGTGGTACGGTGGGGGGAGGGGGGCGTGTGTCATCATGGATATACTTTAAAAAATTCATTTCACGAAGCAAGCCATCATCAGACAGCAAGACCGTGCACCTAGTCACACGGTGCGAACTACCCGAGCCGGGCCCGAAGCTAACGACGTTCAGGGTTTTATAACAGCTGTACCCACATCTGATCCGTAAGAAACCATACAAATTATGATCGGTTTTAGAGAGCATGCCCTGTTCAAAACGACACGCTGAAATTGAGTTTCTTAAAAAATCTCTACAATGAGCAGTGACTACATTTCCTACGGAAATAGATTCGCGACTAGTGAGATAAAATCCATACATTTAAGTCAAAAGTAGTAATTTCGTATGGAACTATTTTTTATTATTTTCTTGCCGAGACGAGTACATATAAGTTTAGCTAAAATTACAACAATTCATAATGCATTTTTATCGGTAACAGAATTTACGTCCAGATTATTTATATATTCGTTGTGAAATTGGAATGCAAATGCCAGTGAGTGGTGCGTCGGTCGCCAGCGCCCGTGCCCCGTGCCCGGTGCCTCGTGCCCCGTGCCCCGTGCTCCGTGCCCCGTGCGGCCACCAGCACTACGCAAGCACGCGCGAGTAGGAGGGTCTAACTGGGCGCATCCTGCGGTCGGTACTCCGCTAGTTAGTCGGCTAGCGGGCACGATTCCTAGAATCCGTAAGCGATCATTTCACTGTTTAAGGTGAAATCAATTAAACATCCTACAACGTATTAATAAGCTGGGGACTGTGCGCCGCGGCCGGCGCTAATTACCCGCGTCAGTAATTAGACGGATTATTATAAATCTGCCACTGGACGTCTCCAAACAGTCACCTGTTTCTGTCGCCGGTCGCATTCAATTTTAATATTGAAATGTCGAGTGCGCGGTCATTATAAAATTGTATCGTTACATTTAGTTTTAATATTCGAACATGGTCTTCGCCAGCTGTTTGAAATTTATTTCTATAATAAAAAGCTGTTGCTTTTTAATGAAAACTATTAAGGTAGGTACACCGAATGGATTCTACGTAATGTAAGTTACGGTAAATGTCAGTAACGATAACAGCCACGAGGAAAAAAGGTATAAGTACATTTCACTTGGAAAATCGATCAAAGTGCACAAGCAAAAACTACTAACGACGTTCATTTGTTTAACGTGCGCGCGACCCGGGTAAGTGCACCGGTGACGGGGCGCCGGTGCGTCCGGTACGATGTACGGTGACGTACTTAGTGGGTAGTGCATTAACACAACGTTAGTGTCACCGACGGACGACGCGTTCAACTGACACCCGAGGACGTATGCATTCGCAGAGATCACCTGTAAAACTGTTTACAATAATTTGGGGATCAGGCGGGAACAGGTCCCGGTACACCGCGCCACGTCGTTTTACATACAGTACACCAGTATAATGATACACTACTGACTCGATACTGAATAATATATGTAATTTATATTAATTACGTAGTTATATTGCTATTTATTATTATGTATTAATACCGAACACGCATAATTTTACTGAGCACGTCCACCGCTAGTTAAACGTAAAACATTTTCATGGCATAATTGTAACTGAGTATAATTTCATTGTACATAAATTATATTTCTATCAATTGTAGATAAAAAAAAACGAAAAAATAAATATAGTTACATATACCAACAGGAGCATAGCATTACAACCCATGACTGTCCAATCACGTCGGCCGCGCTCGGGCACAACGTGCCGCTATAGCCCGGAACAACTGACGTGTCTTAAGGAACTTTCAGTGGTGCAAGTTTAATTGTCAGATTCTGTAACGCGGTTTCCATGGCCAGTGGCCAGTGGTCAGCGGTGGGTAAGACCGCAACCACGTACCGAACATTGTAGCCGGCCGCAACCGTCAATATTAAATACCGAGGTAATTTAGATCGAGGCTGGTATTTTAATTAGCTTCTACAAATATGTTAATGAAATGATTGACTAATTATTTAAAATACTTGCCACAGAATAGCAGCCTGCGAACGATGCGAGCTCGGGGGCAGGGAGCGCGGGGAAGCACTACTTAGCTGTTTTAAATCGTCCGCTAGTAATGATAAGGCACAAATTACAAGCCGAAGAAAGTACAGAAATTTCTATTATAATGCGAAAAATAAGCGAGAAAATCCTTTTTGCAGTGCATGAACAGATATAAATTAAAAGTGCGCTCCGAGCACGGCGGCACGATAATCCACCGGCGCAGCGCCGGCCATTACTGTAGCGTTTGCCGCTGTTTGATGGACGATAGGGGCGGCCGATTTATTGCCACTGTCGCGAGAAAAAAATCGTTATTTAATTAACTGATAGTTTTTGTAGTCGTTCGTGTCACGACTGAGACAGACTGAGAAGTATCGTACTTCGGTCAATCAAATAAACTTCGGTCTGCCGAATGGAGAGCCCGTTTATAAATGAGTGTGACTCCGAGCTAAACTTGCAACAATATCAGTAGTGATGTCACTCGTAAAACGTAATAACAGGTAATTTAAGAAGCGGCGGGCGGCGATGGCAGGTGGCGTTGCGTGCCGGCCAAAGTTCAGTGCGCTCCCACTACCCGCGCGGCCGATGGAGTGGCACGGCACGACACGACACGACACAGCACGGCACCCTAACACCCTTTATGTCGCTCGTCAAGTTACATACCGGCGCCGAAACATGACAGATACCTGTCAATGTTTAACAAAATTAACTTAAAGAGATTAAGAGAGAGTGCCGCGGTGTGTGGTGCGGCTCCGAGGGAAAATGCCTTTAATTCAAACATAAAGACGACCTTCCGTCGTCGAGTTGCAATTGAATAGCGATGAAGGACTCTTATCGATGTCCGCCGCGCGCGGCGACGTCCGGGGGGTCGACTTATCTTTGTTTACATACGAGTCCATCACATTCGCTGGTCGGCGTTAATAGAATAATTTGTACGAGGGCCCCGGGGAGACACACGGCCCGCGATCACCTACTTATACCGAACGACAGGAGGGGCGTGCCGAAAGAATCGTTTTGCAACGAGAGCGCTTTACCGAGAGTGCTAACGTGATGTGGGGAACGACCCGTCCCGAGGTGGAATCGGTCGATAGAACCACCGCAGGTGACCTGCGGACGACGTCGGAGCGGACACCGACGTGGACGTTTCGGAGATCGATGGCGGCGCAGTCGCCGACACGAAGACGGTGCGTTCCAAACGACGGGAAAATGTAATCAGAATTACGGAAATCATTTTAAGCGTCGATGGAATAGGACCGGCTGTAAAATAATAGTTTTTACTTACTTGCCCGAGTCAATGTCAACAAAAAATCAGGTAAGCGCATGCAAGGTAACGAAACTATCACTGGACACATGGAGCGCGAATTCATTCACGAGTACACGCACATCGACGAGTATTGTTGCGAGGTGTCGGTGGTGGCGCGCGCACGTGGCCGGCTCGGGGCTCGGGCTGAACGCGCACTGCGTGCTGGGACTGACCGTGGGTGTGGGCGCGCGGCGGCCAGGCCGGCG
>PDGT01000078.1:1404377-1417064 GCA_003671415.1 Megathymus violae | reverse complement strand
CCGCCCGCCGTCGTCCGGCACGCGCTCCCCACGGTGCATGCAGATTTATGGCACAACCGAAATTATGAACCGCAGACGTAGAGGCGCTAGAAGCGACACGAGTGGATTGTTGAACCCAGATGTGCAAAGGTCGAGCGTTGTCTTACCAACGAACATTTTATTTTTAACAAACATTTCAGTAAGTTTTGTTTTTATAAAACAAAAAACCCCTGAGACTCAAGAATATACTCCATAAGCTGTTTAATGAAAATAAGATAAAATTTGTTTACAATATTATGTAAATTCCTTTCCGTGGAAAACTTAATACTCGTGTATGAGCAATGAGTCACACTTTTATCAGGATTCAACATTATGAATACGATAAAAGTAATTATTATGCACGATATCTACCACAGGTGTATGTTAGTTACATTATCGGATTATAAGATATTATCTATTTATATCTTTTCTAATAATAGTATGAAACACATTCATAATTTCCGTTTATCTGTCAATGCGTAAACTTTTAGACAATTTAAAACAGTTTTACCATAATATATTTGTATAAGAGTTTATATTGAATCGATACGGTCGATCGGTGGTAGTGAGATCCAACTGAGTGGATCGGTAACTGCTAGTAATATTTATCATATATATACATATATTATGATGTACGTACTGGAACAGGACAAATATTTTATGTCGATATATGCTTACTTTTGGATATAAACCTCAGAATGTATTTTGTTAAAATTCTCTGTCTGTCTGTGCTGGTATCACGTAAAAACCACTGAAGACACCTCGATAATAATTGTTATATTGGTAAATTATATTATGGATCATCTAGGATACTCTTCATCTGGACCCTGCGCCGGAGGTCCGAAACAAATTTTCTGCAGATATTGTAATGAATGAATTTATAAGTTATGAATGAGTTGTGAGATGTTTACAATTCATAGAAAGTGATCCCTAAAAGAATAAATTTGATCAATTAAGAATATTATGAAAAGTTTTATAAAAAAGGAAATAATCAACATACAAGGTCGAGCAGTAAAATTTACAGATAGAGTGATGGAGAGAGGCAGTGGGTCGTGACAAAATGTCTGGAGCTAACTAAAGACAGCCAAGCAGTGAGTATCGAATATTCGATAACACTAGTAAGTTTCGAGACGAAGTCTCTTCCAGAACGGCTACGTCCCACGAGCGGCCGTCAGATGCGAGCGTGCCGCGCGGCGTGCGCTGAAGCTGCGCCACCCTTGAAAGGTGTCGGCCGACCTTCTGCCGCTCGCCGCGCGCCGGCCACCGGGCTGTGGACTGTGGACTGGGTACTGCGGTTGAAGAAATCACTGCTTTGCAGCAATATGAAGTAAAATGTTGAATGTGATCTAAAATGTTCGATCGATAGAGACATCTATCTGAGGAGACAGCCTCGCAGCCGTCGATGCAAGGAGCATTGCCGTCGGTTTCTAACGTGTGTTTTACAAGTTTAAATTTTAGAAGTCGGGAAAGCTGAAAGGTGAGGGAAATTTAAAATGTAATATCTACCATTCACGTTCATACTACATACATACACACAAACAAACAGGCGAAGTTCGTTTGAGTGGTGTAAAATTAATGGTTGGATTCGTTAATACGTTTGTGTTTGTATGTACATTCTTTACAATAAACAGCCGGAGCGGATTCATCACTGCTAAAATATAATCTGCGTGTCCGCATCGCAGGCGACGGCGGCGGTGGCGCGGCGTCTCGAACGTCTTCGTAAATAAATTTTGTTGCTACCGGCGAAGTCCTTACATTTACACACCCGAGGAGGGTCGGTCGCGCGCCAGCAGGTGGTTCCGTGCTGCGTCCCGGTGGTCAGCTCTCGTTAACTGTGACCTGCATCTCACCATCTGTTCTAAATTTAACCACATTAATTTATTTACGTGTTCCCCGCATTCTTCCCCAGCGATGCCTTTAGTATGACGAACGTGCCCGCTCACCCCCAGGTCCCCGTCCGCTCGACCCTCAACACTCAAGTACCAAACACAGATGTATGTGTATTTTATGTAACAATAGTTTCAACAACTCGCAATAATCTATTACAACTGTACCCGGAGAAGCTGCACAGTCGATAGTGGAATCGTGTCGGAACCGGTATTTACTAAGAAGTTCTACCAAATCTTTAATATATTTATTTCAACGACGCTCTCTACAACTGCACTACATTTCGTGACATGTTAGCGGAACCGCAATATACACACATTTTGTTCAAATTACACAATGAACTACGGTGCGTTTCTCTTGTTGTCCTCGGAGACGTCATGTCGACGCACGGGGGAATGTAAAGAGTGCCGGGAGACACAAATATATAAAAAGAGGCACGATACAATATGAATTGTTCTTATATTTCGTCCCAAAGCAATTAAAAATATACATTTTATCAAAAAACAAACTCACTAATTGGTCTTTGATCCTAATATGATTTTTTTATTAATGTGTTGATACAATAGCGAACGATATATAACAGTAGATTACCACAAAGTTCTGGTGTTACCACGTATCACCTAGTATTCCTAGATAGTTGTGTTGTTTTCAACAGAGTTGGGCAGCGATGCGTTAGGTGTGCCCCGGTATGAACGACAGACAATTTAGATCCAATTTTGACATTTTAGAAACCGGTAGGAAGGGTCGCCGCTAAAAAGTCATAAACAAGTTGATGTCGAGCTATACATATAAACAAAGAGCTCGCCGTTCACATTCCGCTGAGGACTCCAGAGGGCCCGGGAAGTTCTAGCCGACGATCAGTAGAACTGAACCGCCGATACCGACGGTGTGTATGTCGGTATAAACTTTTATTCATTATTCTTGTACGTTTCCTCTGTGGATGGGAAGGAGACTGGCGCTCCGCATTTATAAAGGTACGTTACGCTGGCAGATTGTTGTACAAAAGATAAATATTAATTTAACAACGATGAATTTAGCAAAGTAACACCTGATCCTACTTACTGATAAGTAATTCATGTCATTATTAAAATAACTAGGTGGTCGATGAGTTAACTCTTCGAATGTCTTCTCCTTCACGAATGTTGAATCACGCTCAATCGACATCACGCCCGCCGTGTTGGAACAACTCCAGCGGGCAAGTGCGAGTGCAGTCGACTAGTATAGTACTTATGTTAATATCGTTACCCCTTTACTGCTATTATATCGATAGTTGGACGTCATTCACTGAATTTATTTATTACTAGCGACCGGCGCAACTTCTATCCGCATGAAACGATTATCTTAGTAGATATTAGGTAGATATATCAAATCTAATCTATACTTATATTGGATAGCAACTACAGCAAATGTAGTCTAGATTATTTGTTTTTAATATTTATAACCTACGTTGTTCAATAAAACAAAGATCTCAAATAACACAAACATCATGACTCTAGCTTGAATATGTCGAGAGGTTACTGCGAAAACCTGCTAATTATAATTTGTTCAAAAAATAAACGCACCTGGGAACTGATTTCTTTGAGCTGTTCATACCGTTAAAGCGGGCTAAGCGCTGCGTTAAGCCGTTTAGAGATTGTTTCGCGCTAAATACAGTTAAGTAACGCAGTGGCGAATAACCGAATGCTAAAATAACACATATGTATGTACGCGTCTCCTAACAACTTTCCTTAAAAGATTAGCCTTAAATAAAGTTGTACGCATTCTTAAAGTCTTTCACTTTAAATCATATTACATAAAATGTTCTTACACACGTTCCGTAAATAAAAACTAACAATTTTTAAACCTATTTAGCAAAAAAGATTCGTTTACTTTGTCATTATTAATTTACAGGTAAAACCTACTATATGACTATAATCCAAAATACATGTGCAAAGTTATTAGAATTCTTACGATTTGTTAATATGTAAAACCGAATATAGGACTCTTAACTAGTTTAAGCAATACACTGTGGTCGAGCTTATTATGGTGGTGACTCGATGAAAACAACTAATATGCGCTATCGACTTCTTGGATGGGTCACCATTGGTTCAGTTCGTTTGTTGGCCGTGGAGGAACTAAGCGTATATTATGGTATAGTTTTTAAAGGTTTTGTACTGAATTTTATGTGAAATGACATATATTCGTAAAATTGACGTCAAGACCAAAAAAAACTTGTTTCTTTAGTGTTCGCAAATACTGAATTTGTTACAGATAAGTTTCGTCTAGAGGTTATGTTTTCTAACCAACTTTTAATACAATTTCTACATCTTTTACATTATTTAATTTTATTTATTTTTTTAATGTCGTTTATTTTTTAGAATATGTATGTAACTTTAAACGGAAGCTCTGCAGGTATTCAAAATAAAATATAAATCCAACAACAAAGTGAATATTATCAAGTTTCACCGTTACTACGTAATTACTGGTAAATTTAAATTCGGTAGAGCAAAGTTAATATGTGACGTCATGTAGGATGCATACTGCAGTTAAATAATAGTGGCCCACCCCGACTTCGTTTGGGTTCAAGAACAATATCGCGGTAGATATACTACGTCGGCACGTCTCGAAATAGTGTGAAACAACATTAATATCGCCATGACGCTATCTAATTTATATGTATAAATATATCTGAGCTGTGTCGATCCGCAATAATGTACATACCTTCAGTTATATTCTATAAAAGAATTCTTCGAATCGATGCCGTAATTCCGGAGATTACCCTCCGCATACATACGAGTACATTCTAATAAAATTCGCACTCTTCTTACAATATAAATGTAGATGTAATTTCATAAATAAATAAATAAATACAAATGTTACAGGACATATGGCATTATAAACTTGGGGATCTAACAAATCACCGCGTTCAAAGCACGGTGGTGGCAGGAAGCAGCATGGCTGTTTGAGGAGCGGCGATGCCGTTGCGAGCGCTCTAAAACAACAGAAACACAAGCTTGTGCGTATCCGAATACCTAGCTCGACGGAGGGATGTGGTCGGACTGCCGTTAGCAGCGGTCCATCGAAAACGATCAACCGCGACCCGGTAATGATGTTTTCATCATTTAGCATTTATCATCTTTTAGCAGAATTTAAACAAGTTTTATGAATTACATCAGTATTTAAAACTAACATAACATCATCAACTCCAACTGCGGACATGACATTCCCCTTGAAAATAAGTAAATATGCTTTAAAAACTTTACATTTGTTCCAATTCGATGGAGAAACTGCATACATCCAGAGTTCCACTCGAGAACTGGGTGAGTTGGTACACACGGCCGCAATAGGCGTCGTAGGCGACAGCCGCCGCTACACTGTAACGGAACCAACTAACCAAAAGGCTAGAAAAGCAAAGCGAGGTGGAGCGGCGGCGGGTGGTGCCGCGAGCCGGCCGCGTCCTACGTCACGGACGCGTACATATTTGATGGAGCTTGCGAGTGCGGAACTCCGTCATCACGTATTCATTGCCGCTGCGGCCGCGGCGTCCCGCCGGCAGCCCGCGGGGACCTGCCGTATCACTAATCAAAACCAATCTTATTTTTCAATATATTTGTTTTCTCGTAAACTTTGTTCATTTTTTATGAGCAGCTCGTGATTGTCAAAGTGTACCTAGCACCTAAATGGTTAGTTCGCGGAGCTCTCTAAATCCTTCGAACCGTGCAAATGAGATCATGGTAAATTATAGTACAACGAACTTAAATCTCGCTTAAATCATGTGGAGGTTACTAAAATTATTTAAGCCGAGAGGAACCGACCAGCAGTTCGACACAGTCTGGTACGTGCAGGAACATTGATTCTGGTTGTTGTGTGGTGTCACCTCATAATGTCACATACCACCTGGTGGGAAGGCAGTGCACGCCAAGTGGCGCGAGGTGCGCGGCGCGCGCGGGGGGCAGGCGCGGAGCAGGATGCGCTGCAGCCGCGACGCCGGGTACTCCAGCCAGTGGCGGGACACCGTGCGCCTCTGCAACAAACACACACACAGATTCAAACACTTCTCATATACACTTATATTCTTACAACTGTTTACCGGTTTTTTCCGAATTTGTTCGGTAATATCTTCATATTTTGGGTTCGCCCAATACGTTTGTGATCAATAAAATGTCATACATTAATTTACACTCTATCCTCCTATTTGTTGTAACTGGACGTGCGTGTCGGCAGGCACCACCGGCCGCAAGACGCACTGAAGAACTGGAGAAATGAAGAAGTGAATTAGTTCGTTTCGTTGTGCATAAATTTGATTAGTTCGGTTTTTTACCACAATGGCTTTAAATTTTACTTCATCGTGTATTTATTACTGCAGCCGTGTAAATACGCTAGATTTGAAGACGCAACCGGCCCCGCGCCGGTCTCGGTGCAAGAACAGCAACACATTCTCGACGTCGTGCCGCCGGACGGCACGGCGCGGATGCAACGTCTAGGAGATTACCTGGTTGATATGTGCGTTTGTATTGTTGATTTCATTATATTACCAAGTAGAGAAAATTTTAACTCACAACATTAGACGCGCGGGTCTAAATAAATAATCAACTATCGAGTAGTCCGCGCCCAGCTGTGTGACCGTCACGTACACCTAGAAGATCTATCTATAACTAAGAAAATATAAATATGCAGGATATTATTAAATGTATCTATCTATCTTTATATATTTTATCGATCGAAGGAGCGGCTGAGCTATCTGAACATCTATGGACGTTATCAATGGAAGAAGGGGATCCGCTTGTTACTCCTTTTCCGACACTGCAATCGAAACTTGTAAAAACATTTCTCGGTTGAATTAGAAGAATCAGAAGGAGGGTGGTGCTCAACCAGGCCAGCAGGCCAGGCAAATAGCCTCGTCCGTCGTTCGGCGGGGTCCATCGCGAGCAGGGGAGGTCGGCTTCGGCTCGAGGACGGATTGATCCCCGTACGTACACACATCTCAACTATCTAATATTTATCAACTTTCTATGTAATGTTATCCAACCGGCCGTCCGCCTCGCAGGCATGCGACCCGCTGCGCACTTTAGTGGACACATTATACAGCTGAATCAAGTCTTCTGTAGATATGGAATATAGTAGGCTGTCGCTGCAGCTTGGCCGAACCGAGGCGAGGTGCAACCAACCTTAAGGTGTTTATATGAAACAAACAACGTCGACTTTTTATTTCATAAACTATAAAAAAAGAAGCAAAAGAACGGTTTCAGTCGCGTCGCGTCATGTCCGCGATGATGTTGCGACCATATTGGTGTCCATAGTGCGACGTAGATGCTTGTAGGCACTAGCACTCGGGTGCTGCGCTACTGAGGGCACGGCGGTTTAGATCTACAATAGAAATAACTATACGTATTACATAACAGGTACACTATAATAGGACAGATGACACGTTGAACGCGATACGAGTGATTGACTATAATTTTATAAGAAGCAGGAACTAACAAACTGGTGTTATTGAATATGACATTAGAGGGTTGGCGAGCACGTGGCGAAGGCGCCGGTGCGCAGGTGGACGCGTAAGCCATTAAAAAACGCAAGGCCGCTCGCCGAACAGGAACGACTCTTCGGACGCGCCTATTGCGAGTTTTTTCTGCAATTATGATCCCTAGCGCCGACCCTCGCAACAAATTATCCATTAGATTCTAAGTCTAATGCTATAAACATCCACAACCCCTTCTTACTTATTTATCGAGATTCATCGTTGTGGAGCGGTCCGCATACATATTAAATAGGCGCCGGAGCACATGGCCTTCCCTTTTTCAGTCGGAATCTAAATAAAAAACGGTGTAAAATACATAAGAGTCGTCCGGGAGCGCCGGGAGGCGTCGCGGCGCAGCGAAGTCTCAGCTCGTGCCGTCTCGCTCGGTAATGTATGCACGTTTCCCGAGCTACTCATTTTTTATCGCAGTCGCGCGGCGCATTACAATTTCCAGGCGAGAAAATCTCATGCACACTGACGCGACCCTCCCGTCGGTCGATTCTGGTCCGTATTGCTAACGGAGGATGTTTCAAAGTGGCGCGGGGGCGGCGGTTTCGCGGGTGTGAGGCGGGCCGGGTGGCGTACATTGTAAATTCGCGGCGCGCGGCGTGCGGCACGCGGGGAGGGGCCCGGTGAGCTTCCACGCCACTTCTCCATCGATAGGGCTGCCGCTCGGAAGGTGGAGGAACGTGGTACACTCGGGGAGATGGTCACCGCCACACTTATTTTCCTGAAGGTCGCAACTCACTCAGAAGGCTGTTAATGCGAGCTAACTCGACTCAACTGTGATCCAGTTTAGATAAGGCTGGTCTCGGTCGAAAATGGTTTAGGATGGGGATATGTGAACCGTCGCTATCCCTTTTAATGAATGTGTGATAGACGGAGGAGCATCCATGCACATCCGGTACCTATTAAGTTCGTACATACAACTGGGTGAATATAATTAAACCAAACATTACTCATTGTATTATAACATGTACATGTATGTTTTGACTTTGCATCGTCCGCCGGTTTGTACGTGAAGGATGATATTAGGCGGTGCGGTCCGGTCGCCACGTGACCGTGCGCTCAACGATGTACACGTAGTCGGAGAACATGGCAAACGTTACGTCATTGCAACCGGAACCAGAATTGATAAAACATTTCATATTTAAAAAAAAAAATATTAGGTATTACATTAAGCAAGCCTAGAAGTAAAATAATGTATCTCATATTTGCTTTCGAAATTAAGTGATATTCATTCGTGATTTTCAATTTTAATTTGGGTTCATTCTAAATAGATATACGTAAACGTCAATCGACGTCGCGTATGACGTATGACGTATCATAATGAAGTTTATGCTTTAGCTTCGACCATAAAAACCTGACATGCAGACGTACGGGTGACGTCATAGCGCAGTTTTTAGTTTTTATTTTATAATAAATTTTTATTTTATAATTATTTATTATATATTAAATTGAGGCCCGGGGGCATAAAATAAAAAATGACATCATTATCCTAAGCAGTTATTAACCGTTCTCCGTGACGGTGTCGGTGGAGTGACAGGAGCCGGCGTGTGACTTGCACCGGTAACAGGACAACGAGTCCTATTTACCGTCTCCGAACACAGCCACAGTACCACCTAGTAACGTACTTTTAATGACGACCCGCCTATGATACACGAAAAGTGAAAAATATAACGACCCCTCCAGCCATATAAAAAGTTTATTGAAATATTGTTGAACGCGCCACGTAAACGATAAAAAATTGTCCTACGATTCAAGATCGCTCTTTGACCCGATAATAAGCTTCAAGAATTTTAAAAATACTTCCTGAACGCCTGATTACTCTGTTTCAGGCTTTCGACTCGGTTACGGCGCCGGCTGTGGGTCGGTATCTAAACAAGTCGACCGAGTAACACTCGACGAGCGCGCACCTCCTCACCGAACGGCGTCTCGTGTCCGGTGTTACTTCAATACAGCGCTGTAAATGAACATTTGACACGGTTCAGGTTGGTCGTCCGTTACTCGGGGAGACGCGCTTCACTGTTGCGTGTGCGAGATAAGCTGGCCCGACGCGGCCGGGTGCTGAGTGGCCACGCAGATAGGAGCGCCACCCTCCGCCGCGTGATGACGGAGTACTGTGACCGAGTTGGAACAAATGTTGTATATCGATGACAAGTTTTGCTCGATTTATTCAACATTATATTTGATGTTGGGGCCCCTGGTGCGTGAAAACAGCCGTATGCAAATTTACATATTGCGTACCTGCATTGATTGTAGGTACACCACAAAAAAAATCGCGTATACTAGCATTTTGGACGTGATAAAAATGTCCGCCCGTCCGTCCGTCACATCTTTTTTTCTTCGAATTAATTTATGTTTAAATTTGTTATCCACACTGAGTTATGTAACCTGATCATGAACCTGTAATGTTAAAGAATAAGTTTATAATTCCAGCCGGTTTATGGAAAGTGAATTGAAAAAGAAAATAGAACTCCGTCATGTGCATGTGAAAAGCTCAGTGAGCTCGGTGTGATGCTCGGTGTCATCGAGGACGCGAGGATTTTTTAAATATGATTTTGAAATGCACGGCTAGATGTACTAGAGATAATTTACAAAAGTTAACCGTCCATCAACATTTCTGAAATTGCATAGCGAATATTTTAAATAAAAATATATGGCCCTCGCTTAAAGAGCGACCTTAACAGAACCCTGTGGCTGTAAATTTGCTATCTGTAACCTGGAAACGTACATCTACATCGTAAGTATATAGTAAAATACTTTAAATAAATTAATTAAATGTGTGCAGTGAAATAGTTTGTAATTACTTATTAATTAAATTAGTATTAATTTACTTTGCAACAATCCGTGAGCACAATGTATGATGGTATATACTCTCACAATGGAAGATATGCACATACATACCGTCACCAACACGTGCTTCGCTCCGAAACGGAGGATCGTCAGGGGAGCTCTAATACTTAATAATAATGAATTTCCGCAAAGTAACGTCTGATACTATCAAATATATTACTTATTAATTTAAATGACTTATTATATTTATGTAAAAACTGGAAGCCCAGTAGTTTGAACGGGAGACCCGAGTTCGAATGCCGCGCGCTCTTCCAAACTCACAAACTATGTGCGACTATTACAATTACAGCATTAATTATAATTCGCTTCGGTGGAAGACAAGATCGTGAGGAAACCTGCACACTTGACTGTTATCTACATAGGTCAAACTAAATGTTTCCGGAATTGGCCACTTACATAAACAATATTTAAAAACTTATTACTACATTGTTAAAAATGGAACCCTTTAGCCGGAGAATACAAGTTGTTTAGTCAGATTGTCAATTGTTTTCATAGTGTGGCGTCATTTTAAAAATTACGTGATTACAATAAAATGGATTCAACTCGGGAAAATTTTCGTTGCATGATTTTTTACGATTTTAAGTGTTATGTCACAGCTCAGCAGAGCCTCGTTCGGTTTCAGTCTGCTTTTGGCGAAGAAGCAGCATGTAAGACAACTATTTATAGCCTTTTTGCAGAGTTGAAACGCGGTCGTGTCAATTTCCATGATGAAATTCGTGAAGGTCGCCCTTGCACCGCTGTGAACCACAAAAACATTGATGCTGTGCGCCGTATAATAGAAACAGACAGGCATGTGACCTACCATGAGATCCGGACATCTTTGGACTTAGGAATGAGTCAAATACAGTCAATCCTACACAAACATTTAGGTGTGAGAAAGCTGTGTTCTCGATGGATCCCACACAATTTTACTGATGCTCAGAAAACGGATCGCATCACTTGGTGCCATGTTATGCTTGCCGGATACAACGAAGGAGCTTAAAATTTTGTGTGGAACATAGTAACAGGTGACGAAACATGGATTTATAGCTACGATTCCAAAACAAAGCAGCAATCGAGCGTATGGGTCTTTCGAGATGAGCCGAAACCAACCAGTGGCGCGCGTGAAAAGTGCCACGAAGCGGATGATTGCTTCTTTTTTTAATAAAACTGGACACGTGGTAACTATTGCCTTCGAAAATCGTCGTACCGTGAATAGTGACTCGTACACCACCATTTGTTTACCGGAAATTATTGACAAATTCCGTGAAAATAACGGTAAGCGCCGTACCATCTTGCACCAGGATAATGCATGTTCCTACACGGCCAGACAGACAAATGAATTATTGAAGGCGAAAAACATACAACTTATGAGTCATCCAGCATACAGTCCTGACCTGGCACCGTGTAACTTTTTTCTGTTCCATAAATCAAGAACCAATTACGCGATCAACGGTTTTCATCACCAGAGGAGGCTGTCGAAGAGTATGAAAAACATGTATCTGACGTTAAGACGTAAGAGTGGCACATATGTTTTCAAAATTCGTTCAATCGGATGAAAAAGTGCATTGACGCAAAGGGAGAATATTTTGAGAAACAATAAATTCATTTTTGACCATTAATAGTATTTTTTATTATTGATCCGGAAACTTTTAGTGCGCCCCACGTATAACGTGCAGTGTCCCAGCTGTGTGGAGTCAGTCAACAAACTGTCGAGTGCGGAACTCGACCAGCGCGGCGAACTATGCCCCAGAACTACCCCGCAAATTGTGTGAGGACAATCGAGCCCAGCAATGGGACAGCGATGGGTTCCGATGCTGTTGATGTTAATGTATACGAGTGTTTATGGACATTTGAGTCGTAGAACTGAGATTTGGTGAAGATGTGTAAAAATAACTTATCACTGAGTTTGTACGGATCATTATTACGGTACTTTGGAAAACCTTATAGGTATTTGTTTATAATAATTGTCATTGTAGAATAAGTAGTAAAATGTTTTTAACATGAGGGTTGGTTGGTTAGTTAAGTTCGGTCTTGGGCAGCGGTTCGCCGAGGACATTATCTCGGTGTTGTGCACTTCTATTGACAACGGTGACCACTTACCTTCTCACTTACGACTCAACTTGCCGGCGTTTGACATAATACAATACATAAAGTATTTATTTACATTTAGTTTCATAGTAAAATATTTTTAAACAACTAAAACCGTAAAACTAATTTGACTGAAACACATGTTCAATGTTATTATGATATTACGACACACACAAACGCACCCAGCCACATTTCCTACAGAATAAAAAGAATGTTAAAAAATAATTTACAATTTACAATTAAGTAACGAGTCCTTCAAAATGTCAAATAACGTTGCATGCTGTTGACCTCGTCAAACTGAAGGCCAAGCCGAGTTATTGGAAAGGTCACGCAACGGGACCTGTACTTTCATTGTCCTG
>PDGT01000078.1:1336437-1404366 GCA_003671415.1 Megathymus violae | reverse complement strand
CCGCACCCCTCTCGCCCTCCGTGGCGAGAAATCGCGCTTTTTACACAGCGACCGGTCTGCATGCCCGATAGCGACCTGTTAGGCCCTGAACTGACACGGCGATCTCGTTTTTACTAAAACTACCCGAACTGTGGAACGTCGGTGAACATCTAATACAAATGTTAGCTTAATTGAGCTGAACATATCTCAAAGTTGAGTTCGTTCCACTATTGCTATTGTTGCTATTGGAAACATTAAACTATCGCAGACTCACACCTCAGTACCTAGTAGGATTCCCTGTGTTGCCATACCACCCCATGGACAGAAATAACAAATGACAAACATACAAGACCAAAGAAGAGACATACGTCTCTCACATAAGTAACTGCCCGGCCGGAAATCTAAACCTAAAACATCGCTCGGCAGGACTGGACTCCGGGGTCATCAATGAAGAAGGTTTCGTGCATTGCTAAATAAAAAAATCTCCGTGAATTCACCGCACACTCGACCGAGAGCATTTTATTTCCAAGAAATTTATCAAAAACCATCTGTAGTGAACTGGAGACAAATCGAGATTTCATTAAAATTTCTTCTTTTTCATTAAAATTCTTTATTAGCGACAGCTCCAAAAGTTTTAAAAACTCTAAATTATATATTTTTACTGATGATCTAAGGATGTTGCCAGCATCTACACCTTTTGACGTCGAAATTTAAGTCTTTTATAGGAAGACTTAACTAAATATCTAAAGTGTATTGAAAATTATCAAAAACGATTAGTTATTACTTAAACATAATTAATATTAATTAATAATAACATTATTTGACATAAATGCAAACAACTTACATCCTATAAACATAGACTTGCTCATTTCAATATGACGGACCTGACTGCTCGAAGAAAATTTACAGGACAACCTTTTCTGCATCAACTTTCCAGTGATATTGTGGATCACATTGAATTTTTCAAAAAATTACAAATGTTTTGTCCATCCCGTCTTCCTCATAAAAATATACAAACTATTTATATTATCTATTTGCAAATAAAACCGCGGTCAGCGTTTCGTTTTGCCTAGGCTCTGCAAGCATTATAAATCCTATCAAAATCCAGTAATTTAGATATGATGATGTAATTAATTAGTTTGATCAGACATAATAACACTGTTATCTGGTTTACTTCACAATTGGATAATGTCTAATTTAACTAAAAATAATTTCATTAATTATTCGTCGTCTTGCTGCATATTTCCGTACGTTGCGCTGAATCAATCCGCTAAAGTAAATCCTCATTAACAGAATTCGTTTATACTCGGATGTATTCACATACATCACTAAACCTGACTGTGCATAAAAAAAATATTTATATAGTACATTTGGAACAAATTGAATGTCAAACGGACAAACGAACAGACACTCGAGTGATCTTACGTTCCGTTCTATTGGATTACAGCATTATAACAATGCTAAGAACAACAAGTTATTATATAAAGTAAAATAAAGAAAACCGACCACAGACAGCAGTTATCGTAACAGTACATTTTGAACATGCCCTTTTCGGAGCGAGCGTCCTCACGTTCACGCAGCAGTCAACCGGTGGTATACCAAGTATAGCTTTCTCATACCACTTTGTACTTCTTAGTACAGTGCAGGTATGTTTAAGTGACTACATTTTAGAGATTTTGTCTAGCAGGGAGCAGAATCACAGAACTGGCGTTCTGGAGCGTCTGGGACATCAGTGTTCTGTTCCAGTCTATCCCATTTTATGAAAGTTTATGTAACAAACACTATTTTACTTAATTAAAAATAATGATTATTTTTGTACGTTGTGGAAGGCGGCCACCACGCAAGCAGTCTACCTGACTGGTGTTTACTGGTGGTGCTGGTGCAGCTGCCATCCGTGTGCGCCTGTTATGACAGTTCTGAATGAAATTAAAATTCAAAATCATTTAGGTATTCCGTACATACACTTATGCACGTCATTATTTGCCTCTACTGTCGTTTCGAAAAGGTGCTTTAACATTTAGTGTTACCGGTGAAAAAACCGGCGAAAGAAACTTCTCAGCACATCTTTTATAACAAGACATGGCAATCACAAAATAAGTTTTAACCCACACGGAACTGGTTTCGATCCTGTTATTTCCAGGCTTTGTCATAAATATATTAATCTATACCGTAGTACTCTTTACCTATAAGCTGTACTTTAGCGCATCGCTTAACAGTTCCAGTAGGTAAATGTTCGTGTCAACGTTAGAACCTTATTGTAAAAACGAACTCCGAGCACCACAACAGTACGCTGAACCTTTTGAACACGATATGAAGACGTAACCAAATTATGTCTATTTCTTGTTTCACGACTCTGTGTACCACTTTGCTGTTTATTTAAATTGAAATCGGTCACGGTGCATCGCTACTTCTAAGAAATAACATTAACTATTTGTAAGGTCACTTGGATAGAATTCGACTCAGGATTTCATCGGCTTCAGTTTCGACTGAGGTTGCCTTGTCGCTGAGTAGGTATCGCCGCCCTTCGTACGTTAAGGATTTAAGAGACTCGGTCCTTCCTAAAGCCACGCCACCCCGTCGGACACACCCAGCCGAATAACGGACAAGGCCGGCAATGCATCCAGACGACGACGACGACGGTGGTGACCCGACCACTCGTTTGTCGACTAACGGCGTTTAAACATTATCAGCAATAAAAGCGAACACCAACTGACTTCTTGCGTTTCATAACATATTAATAATTAAATATCTTCCATTTCACTTATAGAACTGACAATCGACGTGCGCGTTCTGAAAAGTTGTCTGTAATGTTTATTGACAGGAGCGAGTGTTCGCCCCCCGGCAGGTGAGATACCGTTCAAACGAGTTGTTTAATGCTTATAACATCACTTGCATCGTACAACAAGCGGTTTTATTATCGTTCTATGTAAATTAATAACACAACTAGTCGTTAACACCGATAACTTGTTCGACACGTGACGTGATAAGCGGTCGGCCAGTGTGGTAATATTGATAACTGCGGTATTAACGTGCTCCTTCGATAGACCCAAACTAGGAATGATCTTCAGGTGGGGCGGTGAGTCTAAGAGAGGGTGAATAATTTGTAACCGTTCTTAGCTAAGTTAATACGCATATGTCGGAAATAACCTCCAGAACTCTATCTATTGTTCAATGGCACGGCAATTTGGAATAAAGTCGACGTGCCGTATTGTCTATATGTGAACACACACCACCGCCTATGTCACAGCAGCACTCTTACTCTCTACACTCTACTTTAGCTCGTAAATTTTCAAATTACCTGTATAGCGGTGATTAAACCTGACCGGTAATTTAACCCTGCCTGCCGAGCGAGGGGTCCTGGGTTCGGATCCCGGCCGGAGCGGACATTCATATGGCAAATATATGTGTGTTCTCGGGTCTTGGGTGGTTTTTATTTTTATTTTATTATTTTTTTCTTTTTTTTTTCTTTTTATATTATTATTTTTTTCTTTTTTTTTTATGCCTAGTCTGTACGTCCATGCCACCCGTGTCACGGGGTGACTTGGCACGGGGGCGTTAGTGTGTAAGCGTTTATTTAAGTGTTAGATAGTTAGCATTATTTGTTATGTTAAACACACATGCACCATAAATGTTGCAATGTACAATTATTACTTATTATATTAAACTATTACTGTAGAACAAGAGCGATTTTCACCGCCTACAAGCTGCCTTGCAGTCTGGCGGGATAAATGTATAAAAAATAAATGAATAAAAAAAAAGAATATTTTATTTGGAGCGGCGTGCGGAGCGGCGCGGTGCAGCGCGGCAAGCAGACAGCGCAGGTGGTATTTAATCACCTTGGCTGGCAAAAATTCTCGTAATTCCTCACTCGATGACAGCACTTTATGCGATTATAACTTTACAAGTTTCTTAAAACATCGGTGTTGCAAAAACACAACGACCGTTCGGAGCGGACCTGCCTGAGATAAGATAATAATTATCCTCTATTTCGGAGTTCCGCGGTCCGAAAAGGAACCACCGCAGGATGTCCGTCGGACACGGCTTATGTTTGTATAAACGTGGAACATTTCTACCGCTGATTCAAATCTGAGTAGGTACGTACACGGATATTGTCGAGTTTTATTATTTCAGTTGCAGCAAACGTAAATATATCTCAAGAGGTCGCTTTTTTGGATTTGTATGACCATCGTAACATATTGCGCACCTCCCTATGGGACCTGTTGGACTCGCTCAGGATAGTGGTCGGTCCACCGTGCAGTGCACCGAGCCGGCCAAGTGCCAGTTCACCGACTTTACACATCTTATATGTACGAGTAACCTCACAAAGTTTTCTTTCCGACAACAAATGATGAGATGTAATAAGTGTCAGAACGAAACTCGGGACGGAGGAAATTATAAGTACAACATACAGACGGAACCACAGCTACACATCAGTCTATCGCGCACATCGGCGAATCGACGATACTGTCTCGTTTGTTGTCATAAATTGAGGTCATTACGAGCTTCCGCAGCCGCAGCCGCAGCCGCAGCCGCAGCCGCAGCCGCAGCGCGACCGGGGGCACGCAAATGGAACTAGACTCGGTAACTTTCAACCGTGGCCCATCCGAAAGGTGCCAATCGCAAACGTGGCACCCTACGGGAGAAGAATCAATCTCGGAGGTGAGATTCTGGTTAACGGCGACGACGATGACGTCGAGCGACATATGATCAAGGTCTAATAACTAGTAAATAAGTGACGGTTCGGTTGCCGAATAGTTCAGTAATTATTCTAACGACCGGTGTCGAGAGACGCGAGCACCGACGGCGGCTATTGTAATGTGCGTCACGCCCTTCCCGGAACGTACGACGACGATAATAAATTCGTTAATCAATCGCACTGATTCCTTGTATTACAATCTATTGTATCGGCGCAGCTCGATTCCACGAACGTTCGTAATACTGTTGAACGCCCTTTGTACCTAATAAATCCTGAAACAGCCCGGTGTCCGAGACAGTGGCCGTCTCGGACACCTTAAACAAAAGTACCATGGAATGTCTTAACGATAGTGTTCATTAGTCGAGGAACATCGAAATTAAATGCCTATCGGTTGTGAATGACGTTTCGGTCGATCTTGTATGCTATAACTGAATATGTACGAACGACTGAACGTTGTGAGACCCCAACTGCATTTGCATTTTATTTCTTCAACTGAGTGCCACGCCGTAGTGAACCGGCGGCGGCGGGGGCGGGGCCGCGTCGAATTCAAGGTAAGCAAACTATGAAATCTGCAACCGATTACGTTTAGGTTCTTCTGTGTTATTTCAGTTTTAAGTTCATAATAATAGTATTATATAAAATTTAACAAGAACACTCGAGAACACCTAAAAACCTTCAATCTGTATAATTTTTCACAACCGATTTTATTGACGCGGTGTTTACAAGTACACTTCTGCTATAACAACATGAACGGCGCCAAAATTATATTTAACAAATTCGCATTCGAAAATACAGTTCTCATGCATTAACTTGCAAAACAAACAATGATACGTATCTTATCTGCCGTTAGTCTAATTCACATAATTTATTACGTTTATGGCGCCAATTCTTTATGGTGCTTAAAATATAACAATCCAATTAATGTTTAGTTTTATAATACCTTACGAAAAACGCACTTAACGAGAGTAACATTTTGTAAGTAACTAACAAGACACTGTTGTATTATTAAACCTGCTATAAATATTAGGTTAACTAAACGAGGATGTTTAAGTCCCATAACACTCAACACAGTCATTCACCTTTGAACTCACTTTGTTATTATTAATATTCTTATTACTTACATAGATATTTATCTATTACATCTTAGCATTACGTGTTATCCATTCGCTTTGAAATTACAAAAAGATACTTGATTATAAAAATTAAAAACCGATCTAACTTAAAGTACAGTATATTGGGCAATCGTTACGTCACAGAATTCAGTGTCCCTATATACGAATACAACCCTTCTACCAGTCTGTCGGTTATCTGGAGCACAAACAAACAGATTTCTGGAACTGCTCACTCTATAAAGCAGAACTCTGTGTGGTGTCCACCACAAGTTTGGAATGCCTGGCGTTGCGCTTTATTCATAGTCATGGCAAACCGCACGTTCATTGGAAAATGTGAGGTATAAAGGAAATTCTGGGAATAATGAAATGTTCAACGATGCCATATCCGATCAATATCTCTGTTCCGTATACGTTTTGATGTAATTTTGTCACTCTTAATCACAGAGTTCCCACCAAAAAAGGAATCCAACAATGTCTCAGTCGACCGCTCTGGTTATTGCCATATATTCTGTACTTTGACCATCTATGCATGTCAGAATGGATAACATCTAATCCTGTCTAGGTGTTAAAATTGGTCGCCAGCAGAGCGAAAAGTTCTTTCGACTCATTGTAAAGTCATAAGTACTATAAACTGAAGCAATAAGAACGCTCAGAGCCAGAGGCTTTTGACATGGATTATCAGGCAGTTTTAAGTGATCCATTACTTCAGGGCCCTTCAAGCGACCTTAACCAATTTTTGTAGACATTGTAAGAATAACTTTTTGGGCCTACTGGAAGAAATTTCTGATTAGGAACAATAGTGTCTTGGTACAAACTTTTCATACATATTTTGTATCTTGTAATTTTATTGTGTGTACAGAAATATAAAAAATAAAATTAATAAACTCTTAAGCACGAGGATTTTTGTCTCTCCGTGCTCGCACGTTGATGATTAAGTGATAATTTTGATAAGGAAAGTTGGGAAAATATTCGCATTGCTTTAATTACCAGGGGCATACAAATTTATAATTTCATCTCACCCAGCTCGAACGCTGTCTGTCCCAAACGCGTTCTTAAAGCAAAAAGTGTGCGCCACAAAATTGGGTACAAATCTTAGTGTTTCAATCATTTCAATGAGTTCCTGTTTCCTTTTCGTCATATATTCGTTAATGTTACGATTGTCTGTGATATTAGGCGCAGACAATAGTTATAATTACTTAGGTACAGACAGGTTACAGAAAGAGTCATTTGGACGTACCTACTATAAAAACACGTCCGGTTAGGTATATGTTCCTTAAAAATGCCACGATATCGTATTACTGTCACCTTTACTGTATATGTCACTGTATGATGTTACCGACATTACATTTCGGTTTGGTATAGTCCACAATCTTTCAGCAAATTATAACCTCGCGAGATAAAATGTAAACTTTTAACTGTAACGGGCACTCACATTTTTTTTAAATTACCGATATTTCGACCCAATTACATGTGTAGTGACCCTACATTTGTAAAGGAGCAACCATTTAGTTACCATAGCATTTACGGCTTATTGTTTTCGATATTATCATTGTAAAATATTTTAATTTAACCTTTACCATGTACGATGGTCACGGAAGGACTGCAGTGTCGCAAAATTAAGAAAATTACGTCCAAATAATGTGGGATTGTCAAGCCATAACGTGACTGAGAAAGTCGAAACCTCTATTATCTAATATAAAACCTGATGCACATTTGACGCTTGAAACATTACACGACAACAAAAATATCATCATTTTAAAATCTAATAAGCGTATTGCGAATGTCGTAATGAATGTCACTGATTATGAACATAAAACAAACATCCTTTTATGTGCCACAACTACTTACAAGGAAATAAATTACGGTCCTACGGCTAGAGTGACACGTCAGACATCAAAAACAATCCAGGAATATCAGGATATTATTGGGGAAGATATTTGCAAGTATTTACATATATGACCAAAGCTCTATGCCCAAAGCTCATACGCCAAATGTTCCACTAAGGCCTATTGTTAGGCAAACTGACTCTTCAACCTAGGAACTAGCAAAACAAGTAGCTAAAGTATTACAGCCACTGGTGGGACAAACATCATACGTTAAGGACTCCCGTCATCTCGTAAGCATACAAGATACTAGGTTCCAATTTAGAAAATATCGGTCAAACACAACGACCTATTTCTCATTGGATAAAAGAACACATCAGCTCAGTCGAAAAGAATGACCCAAAGTAAACCGCCGTAGCAAAAATTGGTTCAAATAATTGGATCGCGTTGCGCGCGCTGTCGCGGCTGAACGTCGCTATACACCGCGTTTAGAAAGACAGGTAATTGGAATCAAATAAAACCCCAAAAATTTGAATATGGAAAATGGGTTTATATTAGCTCAGGTGTGGAATCCAATCCAGTGGTTGGTTTGTATCAGGCTACTCATTCTTCATTATTCCAAATAATTGTTGTGATTTAATTATGACATAAAGGTCTATCCACAACTTGTCGTTACTACGTTCCATTTGACCAATCGTCTGAGCATGTTGGTAATACATAAAATTAAATAACACCGAGATCGTTCACTCTTCACGCATTTTAGCCCCAGCCGGGAATCGAACCTTCGTTCTATATCTACCGGTGTACGGGGTCCACCATAAACGTTTTCATAAAAGCACCTCATGTCATCCGAGTTCTTAATACTGAAGCATTTTACAACTAAACTGTAGCCGCTAACTTCTAATTTCATTTCAGTAAGATAATTTGTTTCTAAGTAGTAGAAGAAAGACATATTCGAAAAAATAATGGAACTTCCTTATTTGAAGTAGGATAAAAACAAACTCCTGCCCGCATCGCTACATCGCGGTCCGAACAAGAGGTACAAAACGAAGCTGCCGTCGCGCGCCGTCCGACGGAGCGCCGCCACCTACGGTCGGTCGGAGGCGAAGGTTGTGATCGTGATGATCTATTAGCATCGCGGGGCCCGCGGCGCGCATGTCGATGCGGTCGCAGGTGCGCCGTTCCGAGAGCGCTTCCTTCCCCGAACGCGCGCTTGCCATGCGCGCCGGTCTCGCCTCCATTGTAATAGACGCACGCGCAACTCATACTTATGACGTACCCCTGATTTATAGATTGGGTGTTCCGGTGTTTAGTAATATGAGCGTCTTGTGCGTGTGCCGATCGATGGCTGCCACCGAGCGGACACTTACCGGTCTCCCTGTCCAGCTGTAGTCGCACGGATTTTTATGTAAACGTGCCAAATATATTGTTTGTTTTATTTGTGCTGTCTACCTAGATGATAGATCAATGAAACGGATAGTCAACGTCAGAACAATAGTGATGAATGACAATAGGTGATCCTATTCACCTTTATTTTCTGTAAAGATTCATTGACTTAACACACTTTGTTTTATTGTCGCGTTATTGGTTGTTCTAAGTAAAAAACCTTTTTGAATTTAACGCTTTTTAACCACTCAACTAGATTCCTGTACACGAAACTGTATCTAATTGAAATAATAGTTGAAGTCGGTAGGTGCGATATATTATTTAATTAAATCTGGCTTTTATAATTTCCTTCGTCTTAATTGCAGCGATTAACTAAATTGCAAATTCAACTTATTTCCCTCATTTCAACCATCAACTAAACAAGTCAAAAATATTAATATGTGCTAGACGCCGGCGTTGCAGCCGAAGAGTTGTTTCCAGGTTCACATTTGCACTACGAAATTAAGTTGTGTGTTCGTTACCTTGTACCTGTGTTCCATCTTTTAGTTTATATAACAAATAATTACTGTCATGTATGTCGTTATGTAATACATCTAAGAGTGCCTGTTGACATTTGTAAGAATATTCTAAAATATAATCACTCTACATGCGCACGATTGTTTCATGTTTGGGCAGGGCGAGTAGCTGTTCAAAGTACGAGAAATCCTCAATTTAAAAAGCTCAACATATTATCTTCATTTGTTATATTCAAAGGGGAATTGAAATAACAACCCCTGTCACTTGTGTCGCAGAGACTCCAGCTCATTCCATGATTAATTTACACATATGTATTGGCTGTACCGATCTGCAAAGCGTAAAAGGCTCGCCATTTCGCCCACCTAATTTTCAGGACGCGTTCTTAGACGTTTATGGAATTTAAAAATTGGTGGATGTTGGAACGTACGTCGTTCGGACGTCGCCTAAACGACGTCAGATGCCAGTGTGGCCGAGATCCCGGGTTCAAGGCCGGCCTTGCGCCATACCGGGACAACGAATTTACGTTCGTGAAACCACCAGCAATAAAATACTATACACGAATCCTATATATCATACACCAATACACCTGTACATGATACATGTGTAGCGATGTGAACTAAGGAACTTAAACTAATTAATGTTTCCCATGGCGCCATTTCGATATTTCTAATAGGTTTCTAATCCTATACATCTCCACATCCGGCACTCCAGACCTTCAATGTATACAAACAGAAAATTCTGAATATACACAAAACGAGTTCATGATTGAAGTTCAGAGCTTCAAGTTTGTCATTGTGTGAGGTGGAACACGTAGTTGACGACGCGATATATTATAACGGTGACGGTGATGACAACATCGAGCCGATGGTGGTGCTGACCTACATTTTATATGAGTATTCATTTTTCTAGATATTTTGGTAGCAACTTAGATAAGATCCCTTCAAAATCGGCTGGCCATCATCAGACTCAGTTCCTGAAAGCCAGTAGAACCCTAAATGTCACCCAACAACTCCTTTATATTCCTGTACAAGTCCCGTTGAAATCCGGCCTGTTGTCCGTTCGTTTCGCTGAATGACAGACATAAAATTTCTAATAAGGTTTATTAAGGTGCCCACCCGCCGGTGTCGTATAAACAACCCTATGTACTCGATAAAACACAGTTATATACGGTCACAGACCGGCACTTCAATTTTTTATTTATATGTCATAAGACATATCTTCAGAACAAAATTTATATTACGTTATATAATATGCCAAATTAATATCATTGTTACAATTGTGTTACGTTACAGTTTTACATCAATATCTATGCGTCGACTAATAGTTACATTTAGGGAAAATATAATTCATATTACAATGTTATATTATCACAACGACATAAAAATGATTATAATAGAAACTGCTTCGATTTAATTTTAAGCAACTTTCCAGGCATGGTTTTTGCATTACTTGGTGATTTATTGAAAATGTTTACACGCATTCCGCAAGCGGCACGTCGGAGTAGTGAAGTACGCGGCGGTGTATCCAGTAGCGGTGTACGACCATCCGAGCACTCGGCGGGTACTCCGACTAAACACTTAAAAAGTTATGCTTTTGCTTTAGTACAAAGGAGCACGTCAGCGATGTAAATACCGTTTAATGTTAATGTATTTAGTTCGGTAATCAAAGGTTTACATGATTCTTATGTCGGTAAACCCTCCAGAACTGTGATAAACTTTTTAAGCGAATAAATCTAGTTACGTCAGTCGACGTTCCCCACAGAACAACAGCCATGACGCCTCGTTAGTACGACTACTGTAGATGCAGTCCTCTGAAGTCGCTCTGCGTCGTTATCAGAATTAATTACTTAATTATATAACTTACATGTACATGATATATTCAGATCAAATTCCAGTTTATATGCTAAGAAGAAGAAGAAGAAGAAGGTTAACGTTTTAAGCAGAACTGTATCTGAATAGGGCTGGATTCGGTGTAGGCCATGAAAAGAAATTCGACAAAGAAGAATTGAACAATATAACTGTATTATTCGGCGTCCATGTTATAACTTGTTTTTCCATTTTTTTTAATATTTTTCTTATTTCTTAGCGAATTCTTGTCAGATAATAAAAGAATAAATTAATGTTGGTTGCCAACGTGTTGCGGACCACAAAAATATATGACTAGTTTCAACTCAATTGTGCGCTAAAAATGTTTGACATATTAACTTTACAATTACAATTTCATAGTTACAGGTGATGCCTATCGAGAATTATTGCCATGACTCAATTTACGTAACTAAGTAAAAATGTAAATCCAAAATTAGTACCTCCTATAGAAATTACATTTCTGTAACCACGTATAATTATGGTTGTGCAACTTACACGAGTAAAGACCTTACTCGTATATAAACATAACTTATAAGCCTGAGAAGCTAATTATTTTTAATTTTTTTGTGATTGCGTGTTGGTCAAAGTTTGCCTTTTTATTTTATATTTTTCGAGTACCAATATTGATTTGGTTTGATTATTTAATTTCAAAATTATTATTTGTAAGCCAATTCATTATATTTCAATGCCAATATTTTTGTCACTTCTCACTATTATTGGTATGTCATCCGCAAAAAATATTTTAAATCGAGTTTTCAGTCATCCATTTATTTCAAAAGGTTAAGTTACGTATTAACATAATAAATTTACTACGTATTAATAAAACAAAAGAAATAACATAAAAAAATACTTCATTAAAATGTCCGCCGGCAAATAGTTGACTTCGAGGATACGAGTTTTTTTTTTTTCATTATTTAACTCGATATTTATCTGTGGATACGATTCACGTGTATACTGAATCGGGAGTAAGCGAAAAGAGAAAATTCTACAATTGGACCTAAAAAGTTTACCCAAAATTGATTGAAAATCCATTGTTTGTATATATGGCCCATTAATACTTAAACTTATGTACATTCACAATCATAAATACATTTAGAATCATACATTTACTAGTACTATCTAAATCTGTCTTTGATACCGCTGAAATAATAGGGAATTCAGAATTGTTTTCGGTCAATGTCGGTAATATAATATATTGATATTATCAAAATTAAACGTGGAACCCTCTCATCGTTACAGGATGTCCTAGCGCAGCGATGAGGTACATTAAATTCATTACATTCTAGTTTAGATTAAAAATGAAGAAGATACGATCGATCCTCAGTAAATACTCGTCCGCTAAGAAAATGCCGCTCACGCTTGGCGCAGGTGTGCGGCGCGCGAGCAGCATAGCAAACGTGTCGTGCGCGCCTATCTCGGTGCGAGTACACTTCGGGACGCCAAAATTGACCTTAACGACCGTATATAAGAACGAATAAGACTGCAAGAATGCGGTCCGATATATTAGCAACACAGATCGTCATTACATAGCATTTTTTTGAATCAGGTGTCCGTTCGATCTATCTCGATGCAGATTTAAGTAAAATACACAACACTAGGCCGCTTCACCGACGGAGCACCGGACCAGTTGGTCCAGCACACCTTTGTCCTTTTTGTTTAAATTGTAGCATCGAGGGTCTCATCTCGCATCTCGAAACAATATCGAGGTGCACACTCGGCTGTAATGCGAACGTGGGCTATGAATATGAATCGGTGAATCTTTATGTTTTTTTCGATTCGGTCGAGAATGTCCATCTCGTGCGTCTCACAAAGTAATGTACGCACATAATTTTATCGCCAACTTATCGACGTCTTATGATAATCGGTATTTAAATGCAGATGCATGAAAGGTAATGATATGTTTTGTGGAAAAAACTGACATCGCGAAGTTTCTCAATGAGTTTTATATTCGCGAAGACATATTTGCAATTTATTGTGTTATAATTATAATGTGAGTACTTCGCTGCATAGCGCAAGTTTCGCAAAACATTAATTTATCAAATTTATGTTTTAATATAAACATTTTAATCGTAGCTGGCAAGATTCGTAATACTACTGGTACGATCAATATTTTGGGTACCATACTGTCATTATGGTTAAACGTATAGGTCTGTTGCACGACACGCATAACAGAGATACCTACAGTTTGACAAAGTGCTGACATCGCATAACCGCTAACTTACACATATCTCCGTGGCTTAACGTTTGCTAAAAAAACGGCACAACCATTATAAAACTGCTTTTGCTTTGCCCGTCCATTCTAGTATTTATCTGATGACTTGAATTACCAATACCATGACATACATAAAAATATATAATTGTATAATTATGCACAATATCGTCTAATATTATATTTGCAGCGCTGTCTATTCTACGCTTTGTGATTCATGTACTTCTGTTTATACACAAGATATTTTTTATTTCCTAAAGATATCAGCAGATCGAATTGTGCATGTAATTATTCTGTTCATCAGTGGCAGTAGTCGGTGCAGACGGGACGGAGTCGTTTTTCTAGTGCTCGCACTAAAGTAACCAAAATGATTGGTGATCTATTGTCTCCGTAAATTCAAATGTTATTTCTGTTAGTGCATAAGTGAGTATATAAACATATTTTTTGCTCAACCATTGCTTATTAGAAATTTGTCTTGTACTAGTTAACACTTGTTTCCAGGGAATAGGTTTTTAACAACTTATTTTTTAAACAAAATTGCAAGCAATCATTTTAAATGTTCAATAAAAGAAGCCTCATTTAAGATTTTATTAAAATATCCGAGTCACAAGTGCGATATCGCCAGTTCAAAAGCACAGTTGTTCTGAAATATTATTTTCTCGAGCAATAAATATCCAGGGATCACTAGAGTTACATTAAGCGCAAATAAATGATAAGCGTTGCCGCGGCCGGCGTCGGCGCACGCGCACGCGAACGCGTTATGGCGATCGAGCCGCGCGATTCCACTCGAATACTCGTAACTACGAGATATTGTAACTCGCCGTTCTGATATGAATTAGCATTAAATATTCTCGAATTATCGAGATTTGGTTTGAGAAATTTTAATGCAAACAATATTTAGTTTTACTGGTGAGACTCACCGTTCTGAATAGTTTCACACAGGGTGGTCTTTCCATCGACTTTAAAAGGGCAGAAAGTAAACTCCGTAACGTTTGTTTATCATAATATTTGATCTCTTGTATCACTCACATTTAGTTAAGAAACACATTATTAAATTTCTAATAGTTGTTGATA
Source organism: Megathymus violae (assembly GCA_003671415.1). Taxonomy (NCBI): domain Eukaryota; kingdom Metazoa; phylum Arthropoda; class Insecta; order Lepidoptera; family Hesperiidae; genus Megathymus; species Megathymus violae. The sequence continues at coordinate 1,389,706 of PDGT01000078.1, read as the reverse complement.
TGCCTACTATCACATCGGTTATGCAAGCTCAGGCTCACTGGACGCAGAACTAAGAGTTACAAATAGTTCTCACGTACATCATAATCTAACTCCGACTTCAGCAGGACTTTAATGCCTTCGAAACAGTTATTTCTTTCTTGATTCTGAAGTCAGGAATCTACATACTGATATGCAGAAAGATTATTATCATCACAGAACAACAATTTTTATGTGGTCTACAAGCGTGTTACGATGTGTGTGGCGTGTGAAATGCTGGATGATAATATTATCAAGGTACAAGATTATTCGCGGCATCGTGTAATGTGGTACCTCGGTCAAAAGTGTGATATGGCCGTTTCGCGACGGTCGCAAAAACACGAACCCACGAACTCATGGTAAGAAATGAAGTCTACCGTATCGTACAGTACTGCAACGAAACGGCCAAGCTATACTTTTTACAAGATTTAGGGTTTGTAGAACTGAGGATTGTAAAGTGAGGTTTTCTAACAGACGGCGGTCGCTTGGTGATGTCATCTCACTGGCCCGTCTCGGATTACTTACTTAATTGCCACGGTACTTGACCACCGATTCAGTTAAAAATTACTTATCCTTGTTTCTCAATCTTGTCTAACATTGAAAAAGTGTTACCCATCCGCGCTTTGCCCTGAAAGTAGATATAATCTTAAAAGTTATTACTCTTTAACAAATTCTACTATGAAAAGAAAGTACATCTACCTCTCATTTTATGAGATTTTTGCTCTATCTTCTTATATCCCTATATGAAAACATATTTTATTTCGTATTAGGAGTAAATCAATAAAAAAGCTGATGGTAATTACTCTACGTGACTTTGTTGGCTGGCAGCTGAAAGCAAATAAAATGTCAGCACACAGGGTGTAGAGGAACGCTCTCAGGTTATTACCAACGGTATCCAATAAACTCGGCGAAAGGTAAGGTGAATAGAAAAAAATGTTAAAAAAAAATTAAGGCATTATTATTTTACACAAATAAAATGAAAATTTTTTAGAAATTTTTTGCTAGACACTTAATATTGATAGAATAGGTAACAGTGATACAAATTATAATGACAACCAAAAATCATTTATGACGTAACGAAGTTTCTATACATGAATGCTATATGAGAAAAAACATTATTAACTCAATAGAACACAAAACAATAGTTCTTAGAATTCTTATATGTTTGTCTGTGCGTTTGTTCGCGCTAATTTCAGAAACGGCCTTACCGATTTCTTTTTGGTCTTTACTAATATATTGCAGTAGGCATCACTCAATACTTAAAGTTTGTTTCAATGTAATCCATCCATAAGTAAAAAAGATCTTAATTAATTTAAAATAATACGAGTACTATTTCTTAGCTTAAAGCGTTGTTTTCCTGAAGTGAAGCGAGGGCAGTTTACTAATTTATGATAAAATTCCGTTAGTGGTTCAACGGACGGATAGTCATTACTTTGGCCGTATTGGGGTGGCCTAGAATATTCCCCTCAATCTCATGCTGGCAGAATAAAGTGTCGTAAGAGGTGACAGAAGCCAACCTTTTTTTTGATATCCAGGACGCCCGGGTGGCAGTCCTAGACCTATGTCGGACTCGGCACTTTGGGAGTGCATTACCGTACTAGATAGAAGCCAACCTTGCTTAGTTGTAGGGCTTCGCAAAAGGATTATATTTATTGTCATTAATATTATAACTGGTATTGTTATATATCCGTGAAGCCTGCCTGGCACCACCACTGAAACCACCCTGTTGCTTGAATCAGCCACCAGACGACACGACGTGTTCCGGCTGGGGGCTTGAGAGCCAGTACTTTCTTTCTTAGCTTCTCCTCACTTAATCGCCGACGGGGCATCAGTGATACCTTTGGTCTTGCTGAAGTCTATTGGCGACGGCGACCTCTTACCATTAGGTTGCTCGTCTGCTCGTTCGTCGGCTACTAGCATGGAAAAAAAATTTGACAGAAATGATGGCAGAATGCCTTACTGTAACATAAAAACTGACGTCAAAAGTATTGTTATGAACACATGCCATGAATTTAATATATAGCCATAAGTGCATTCTGTAATTATGAGTAGGAAAAAAGAAAAAAAAAGCTCCTTGGAAGTTTTCGCCGTTTCTTCTTCCGGGACCACACCCGGTAGGAATTTGATTAGAACGAGGTATTAACCACTAGGCTATCACTGGTTACTTAGAAATTAACATTAATACTTACATATTATTATATTTAGATACGTGATATCAAATGATGACTCTTATTATTGCAATTACACAAATTCGGTGTCGTCTCATTAAGTGAAGACTTTTTTAGAAACCTTTTTATTTTTTAATATTTGTATTCACCATCAACTTTTAACGTTTAATGTATGGTACCTTAACGCACATACACCTGTCCCCTACGCTTAGATATGCTTAGATCTGAAAGTTGACTCGAACCTTTTCTCTCGACAACTTCTTACAATGTACCTGGTTTGATTTGATAAGAAACACTCGTAATTGTAATTTATTTGTGTTATCACAACTCCTATAAGGTACCTTCCGTATTCCTTCGTTCTTATTCGTGCTTTTATTTTAATTTGTGTCCTGAATACTGGCAGGATAAAGAATACATATCATTCCAATAAGCTTCTCGATATTATTGAGTCAGTCAATCTCTCTCCATTCTTCCTTTTGGCTCAGACCACCAAATCTAAACTCAGGTTGGTGTTATCAGATATTGGTAGTACTGTCAGAAAAATAAATCGCAATTCGGTCAATTTTAGAACCCGGTCCCACAAAATGTTTCCTACCATAATTAATCCAGGCAAGATCCAGTTTAATGTTTCACAGGTAGCCCTTTTCAGACGGCAGATGTTCCGGTTGACCGTGTCGAATTCGATGACCGTATTACCACTCACCAAACAAAATGGGCAAAAATTGAAATTTGTAATTTAAATATGTGATAAAATTTATATTATTGTGTAACTTGTATTACAGTACTAATAGGTGTATAGTTTTATTTTGCGATATATTTCATAAAGATGTATTTTGAACTTTCTACATTTCTATGACGATATTCGTAACCTTAAAAATAAGTAGAAATAAGCTAGAACACGTCATAGTATCATACCGAATATACTTATTGCTCTCTTAATGACGCCACTATAACCGTTCCTAAGTCGTCTGATCAGCACCTATGCACACTGTAATCCGTTAATCGACTTGCTGATGGCGTACTGGCAGCGAACGGTGGACAATTCCAATATTATTCACGTGCGCTATTCTTCCTGATTTGGTTGATAATTGAATTCACGTTACCCCTTTGCCACACACGTGTAGACAAACTTTGAAACACACCACACAGACACACACTCACACAAAAACCGGCGCGATATCTATCCTCGTCATCGGCAGGCTAATTGAACTTGTAGCTTATTGTACTGACAAATGAATTTAAAGGCGGGCAACCAGTACCGATTTAGCGTGGAGCTTCGGATCGTACTATGCTCGTGACCTTAGTATGCCAGACATCTGGGACTAAAGATGGAATTACAAGCGCAGTGGTTCAACAGTATTGTATTGTAGGCGTAGGGATCTGAAGGCCCCATCGTCCGCTGATGATGTAGTGATAGAGACATTTCCTCAGTGCAGTCAGTCAGGACCTCAGTCAGTGCCCCTCCGAGTGGATTTTGATCGTGCTGAAGTCCAATATGGCCTCGTGTCGTAAACTAAAGGGGTCGGAGGGTGGCCTGCTGCTTTAGCGGTATGGTCAGACAGTGGTACAGATACACCATGCGCTCAAAATACATGAAGTAAGTCTCGGTGGAGAAGGCAGCAGATGTGCGACAGACGTTGGCGGACTGCAAAGCAAAATGGATGGCCTAGGAGAGGCGGCGGTAGAGGGCTAAGTTATCGTCCGCCAAACACATCATCTAATCCTCTCTCCGGTCATATCGGTCACCCGTTTCACTGAAACCAGAGAGGAAAGGACGAGTGTGTGCACCTGCGTTTGCGCGTACGCTTGTACTCCGACATCGTACAAGTCCTGTGGCGATAGGCAGATATAGGAAACATTAATTAAATGCAAATTGAGCTTTGTCCGATGCTTGCACATAGGCGGCTTTAAGGGGTTTTTATTACGCTGTGTTCGTTTCTGCACTGCATCGGGATGACAGTGTTGCTTCGGCAGCGCGTGGATTGGTAGAGCAAATCTTTTCAGGAACGCACTAGAAAAGGGTGTCACGTAAATACAAGGACTGCTTTGATGAGAATAATGAAGCTTGACGGAACCTATCGACACAACTGCAACCTATTGCAACAACTCAGTAGGCGGCAAAAAAAGACCAAACAGTGCATAAGCTAACTATGGTAATAAAAGAGAAATGGTGGCTTAAAAAGGCTATATACATGCATGCAGTGGCTCGCTGACACAAACCAGCTTGGGGCATTTTACTCTGATGTACGAAGGTTGATCGGTACGTCCTATCGAACAAATGAACAAACGGGGAACACCTTCTAAAGTGAAGGGAAGACGTGTTTAATAGATGAGCTGAACATTTTAATAATCTGCTCAATGTAAATCGTACAGCTGATTTACATCATGTTAACTCCAAACCTTAGTTTCAAACTAATAATGAGCTAGATGAGCCACTTATACATGACGATATTATGATATTATGATATGACGATATTATGTAACGCGCGGTTGGCTTAGACTGTATACCAGAGAGCTGCTTAAATACGGTGGTAAGAAGTTCTGAAAACGTTTTGTCCAAATGTGGAAATAAGAACGTATCTAAACTGACTTTAAAATGTTCCACATCCGTGCCCTTTATAAAAACAAAGGGGACCGTTCCGATTGCAGCTTTTATCGTGGTATTTTGCTTTTATCAACTCCTGGTAAGGTTAGAAGAACCAGAGTTCTTTTAAACCACCTTCTTGCGCGAAAGTAATTACTTACCATCATTCATTTGTCCCTACGATTTGGAACACATATTAAATGTGGACCAAATGCCAAAATTAATTTATAATTCGCTTTATTCAAACAGATCTTTCGTGTCGACAGTGCTGCATAAACTCCCGATGAAGTATCATTCAAAGGCAAACAGTAATTAATTATTCATTAAATTAGTGTTAATTTACTTTGCAACAATCTGACACCAAACAAACAAACTAAACACAAAAAAAACAAAGTAAATTAACATTAACTTAATAACAATTAATTTCCGCAATATAACGCCTGATACTATAAATGATAATTATTCAGACACAACCGTTACACTTGCGTGCTCAGTCTTTCCAGGTTTTACTTTTTCGGCTGGCTTGTCTACAATTCGCATCATTGGTGTACTCATACACCATAGACACGCAAAGTATCGCCCCATAAATAATTAACCTCATCTGGAAAGATACCTGTACTCAAATAAGGTTAGGATTCTCTACGACTATCAAGTAGATATATTCGCAATACTTGACAATTGCGATAAAAACGACGAAAAATTAAAGTTTCTTCGTGTATAGTTCGTATGGGAATTAAACTCAGTGGAAGCTTCATCCCCGCACACCGCCGGCCGCGCCGCGCCGCGCCGATGACGGCGATGTTCGATACTCGGGGTATGGTAATATTTCGCGCGCTCGTGCTCCGGGCAGCGCTTTAATTATATCATATCGAGGTCGACCATCTTGGCCCGCCATCATACGCGCTATCGCGAACGAGCCAGATAAATCACACACGACTGCAGCCTCCCAGCCATAACTCAGGTTCCCTGAGTCAGCGCGCCTGCATCTGATCGGAGTCCACGACATAAAGCTCCTCCGGTACGAGGTGGAGGTCACGATAACACGTCGCAGGGCATTATGCTCGCTTACCGGCGTGCCCAGTATCTAGTAGATGTGTGCCACTATCTACTAAGATATGCACTGTTTTAAAAATAACAGTTCAATGAAATTCAACATGATCTATCGGAATATTTGAAGATAAAATTATCAGTATCACTAATTGACGAAGGGATTTTTATCAATTTAGTACAACGTTACTATACAAATGTTAAATATTAACAATCTCACCAGATCTTAATTTACGTATTAAGGCCAAAATATAAAAATCATCAGTTAATGAAAGATTGGAAGATATCCGTCAATGGCGTGGTTTGAAATGCTAATGTCGCTGTAAATCGTCAAGAGCGGCGCGGCCCGCGCGCGGATCGACGGCGGCGTGGCGCGGGGCCAAACTGGCCGTCATTACAAATTCAAATTTCGCTGCTTCCTTAGGTTTCATGTCGGCGGCAATTTTACTGTCAATAATGAGTAATTAATTCAATAAACTACGATATTGTCGGTAGGGGCGCTGCGATTCCGCCGCTGCTGGTGATGCGTGCTGTGTCTAGTCATGGTGTGCCTCGAGAGTCAACTGTAATAGTTACAAGTATTAAAAAAATATTCAGTCTAATCAATAACCGCTCGCACACCGTCTAGAATATGCAAGTCCACCGAGAACGGACATCAAACTATCGAGTGAGGTCATCCCGACTCTCACTCGGCTAACAATCTCATAACTTATGTATGTTAAACCATGTTGCAAACGCGGCATCACCGAGCGCGTTAATCGCACGATAATCTAGGAACGTGTCACCGAAATCCACACGCGCATGACAAACGAGGTCCGGGGTTCGTTCCCGCGGTAGCGACAACGGCGCGGCGATACGTCGCAGACGATAGAGACCGTGCGTAGCCTTCCCACGAGATATCGCCGCCGTTCGGTCGACGCGACACCGTTATTGTCGTGATCAGATGCATTTCGCCCGCTCTCGTGCCCGCTCACGTCGCGCTCTTCATACGCACGATACGCTCTTCATACAACGACAGGTACTAGTGGTTTAAAACGGTACTTGTAAATATCAACAAATGTTCTCTGTTTTACAGTAGCGACGGGACATGTCCGTTGGAGTTAGTTTATTTTGACATGAATCGCATCGTGAACACACAATCATCAAGAAAATGACGGTGCCGAGATACTTCGGCCGGGGACACAATGTTACTTCGCAGAATAACATTTAGTGTTTAACCATGTCATTGTGCTTATATTATAGCACTTCATATAATTTAAATTTAATAAAGCCATGAATAAATCGCGGTTCGGAAACCACACACATATAAATTATTCTTATTCAACTACGTCATTATTTGCGCTCACTTTGAATATTTATTCAAGCCAATATGGGACTGAACATTACAATTAAACTAATTTCGCACTCACAGACCTAAGCCTACGAGCTGTCATCGGCGTTTCCGCGACGGGTCCGCCGCCGCGCCGCTGTCGCGCGATCGTAAACATCCGCGGACAATGTACCTACCAGCAGCTCCGTGACGGGTGGCGGCCTTGTGTCGTGTACACAAGGTTCCAATTTACACAGAGGACCAGCATAGAAACAATGTTGATGTTCGGCGAGATAACAGAATGCCATGCGACAACTCACGGCGATTCGGCTGACCACCCAGTGTCAGTGAAAAAAGATAATATTTTTTTCTGTTATTTGTTATACCCCTGAGAAGGAATGGCGCGTGTCAACTGTTACTCTGATTAACCGTCGTAGTGCTTTCTGAGCTCGACGCCAGAGACTGCAGAAGCCTGACCCGACTGGCTTTCCTGCCAGCCGAGCAGGTTCTAGGTTACAAAAGTCTTTATACGGAGAGTTTATATAAACATTATAAAAGGAGTTTATACTTCGTCGTGTAGCATTCGCTCCGCCCGCAGTGTGCTACACGTGGCGAGGGCCGGCAGCTAATGACGAGCGAGGTGTCGGCTATTTGCATACAATGCGCGCGCGCTGATACTGCGCGCTCGGTGCTATAATTGCGTTTCCCTGTCCCGTACCTCCTTACCACCGGTTGACCGGTGCGTGCACAACTGTGGCTAATTAAAGCGATTTTAAAAAAAAATGTCTGTACACGTAAATTGGTTTGGACAGCATATGATTTAACTTCTATATTACGGGATTTAGCAAGCCTCAAAGTACATATAAAAATACTTCGTGAAAGCACTTGTTTCTAATTAATAAGTAATAATTAAGAAAATCTACTTGTTTTAATTTCTTACAAGTTTGTTTGACAACTATATCTATTAGTTTTGATAGGTAAATAAAATTATGTCATCAAATTAAGAATGGCGTTCCACAGGGGTCACATGTCGGCCCTGTTCTCTTTTTGGTATTTATAAGTGACATTTCTGCTCCCATTAACTTTAGTAATTACTCAATATTTGCAGACGATTTAATATTGTATAAGGTTATAGAGTCTCCAGATGATGTAGATAAATTACAGACAGATCTCACCTCTATTTTAGATTGGTGCAAACGTAACAAAATGCTTCTAAATCCTCAGATATGTCTGTGTATAAAAATTACCAGAAAAAGAAACATTATTCCTTCCAGTTATTTTGTAGGCGGAGAAAAATTAACAGAATCCGAAGTAGTCCATGACCTTGGCTTAATGATCGATAAAAAATTAAATTTCGTTATCCATACTGATAATATTACATCTAAAGCATGGAAGATGGCCGGATTTGTAAAGCGAATATGTAAGGATTTACGGAACCCCATATCTATTCTCACTCTATACAAAGCTCTTATTCGTAGTACACTAGAATATGCGTCACCGGTTTGGAACCCATCATACCAAATTCATAGTGATCGAATAGAGCGGATCCAGCGCAATTTTACCCACTATTTAGCTTTTAAGTAAAAAAAACTTAAAAAAAAACTTTTTTTTTACTTGTCTGTTTTTACTGACTATAATACTAGGCTATCCCACTTCAAATTAGAGTCTCTAGAACAAAGACGTCGACTTAGCGATCTTAAAACACTTCATAACCTAATTCACGGCCTCCTACTATCACCAGCACCGTTAAATCAAATAAATATCAGAGTTCCAAGATCTATACGACGACACCCGATTACCAAAATTTTTATGTTTACCTAACCACAGAACAAAATTAGGTAAACGAGCCCCAATAAATAGGTTAATGCAAACGTATAACGACATCACCACCAACGACGACGTCGACATTTTCCATACAGTAAACGTGTCAGAATTCGCTAGATTATGTAATAAGTACTTATAACTCCTTTGGTCTGCTTCATGTTTAGTTTTATTGTTAGTTTTATTTTAAGCAAATTACTTGTATACTTATTAATAATATTGGTCTAGTTAAATTAACAAATGTCTTATTGTAGCTGCACTATTTTTTGGGAATATTGTATATATGTTTAAAAGCAAATCATTTTGAACAAAACTGAAATGTGATGTAATTTTTTTTTTTTATGTAAAAGGCGGGCAAACAGGCATACGGTCCACCTGGTGGTAAGTGGTCACCGTCGCCTATGGACACGTGCAGCGTCCAAGGAGCTGCAAATGCGTTGCCGGCCTTGAAGAAGTCGATGGACACTCTTTTTGAAGAACTCCATATCATAGCGCAAAGGGAATGCCTCTGGTGGAAGGTTATTCCAAAGCTCGCATGTCTAACAATGTCTAGTGATAAGCCAGTGGTGTATCTGTTAAATAAATAAAAGAGTGTCCTGTCGGATCTGAACGAAGATTGTCTTCTACTGTAGCCAACTAGTTTATTATACTCGTAGCACTATTGCATCAGTTGACGTCCGAAACGATCAGTGGCACGTTGGTTTTAGATTATCGCGACGTGTACACTGTACCAGCGGACCCCGTCACAGTGTGCCGCGCCTGTTGTACACTTTCACACGGAACGCGGCCCGACGTAGGAGCGATTGCCGACGAACAGTGTAATTTGCGACGGGAATTAAAAAAGGAGCCGACAATTGACGGAGGCGCCTGCGGCTCTCCCTCCGCCCCCCGCGTCCGCATGAAGATGAGCCGACAGCGAGGAAGCTCACGTCTAACTCACTAATTGATCGGCTACACGCTGGCCTAGATTAGGAGCTATGATTGTAACAGATCGAAGCCGAAAACGTTTTAAAATAGTTTTTATTGACGACAACGAGAATGATCTTACTCATAGATATAACAACTCCATCTCCGACACGTCGTTTGGTTTTGAGATTGTCGCTACCGAATCGGGGACTTCCATCTCAGCGTAGGGCTGGGGTTCCTACGATATTATAATAGTTAACACTACAACTACATCTTTATGTAGTCAAAAGCTCGGCGGAAACTCCTGCAATACCAAAACTGCGACCGGTAACCCCGTGCGGCCGGCGGTCGCGAGGCGTGGCCGCGTCCAGCTCCAGTATCGCCGTTGCGAAAGTTGCCACTTGCATTCGCATGATTATTTTAATCGCCAATTGAAACGCCTTAATTGGAGCCCGTATGGAGCCCATACATATTCAAGTATTCTGTCTCAATAAGTTAAATTAGTGGGCTCGTAGTTAATTGCGTGCTGACAGACATTCTACTGAACAGCCGGTTGCATTTTTCTAAAAGCTTCCAACGCAACAGTATCATAAATTCATAATTCATTATCGTAATGAAAGAGACAGTAAACTGTTTTAAATCTGAAACGACACAGTATTATGTAACATGTCGCGACACACGCCTCACGCCCCGCCTGCACCGCTGGCAGTGTTATAAAACTACCTAATAACACACAAAACAATTTTTCGTTGTTCACCACCGAGATCGTACAGTACTTTCAGTTTTTCATTTTAGAGCTGTGTATGAAGAATTTTTCACGAATTCATTGTTCCGTGGATGAATTTAGTAATTTGTGACCCTGGCTCAATAAGTCTGGCGCAATTGCGTAACTGTCGACGCCTGGACCGTGACCTCGCGGTACTTCAATCACAGAGGCATTTTTTTATGAATTAATATTTATGGTTTGAGTACGTTTCGTACATGGAAGGAACATAGGAGCGCAGCGCACGGCCCAAGATATCATACCAGCACTAGTCGGCCTACTAGTATATACTACTGTTTCGATTTTCAACAAAACAATGCATGTATTATTTTACTATCAAATATGTATAAATTTAGCACGTGTTTATTTTGCCCATTTCCATTTCCATTTCCATGTATTCCGGTATCATAATATGAAGTGAAGGCTATTGTGTCACAGAAAAGGGCTGTTAGAGCTCCGTATGTACGATATTAAAATCGCGGAAGTTTTCATGAGCAATGCTTAGGTTACTAGACTTGTTGTTGTCGTAGCCCTAAAAATAAGTTTTTTAAGGTGGAGAAATCTTTACAAAGACACCCAATCTCCACGTGGAGATATTACGGAATACGTGGGGTTCTTACCTACTAAAATCGCCCGGCAGTCATCCGGTGTATATGGTAAGGCTTCAGAATCTGGTAAGACAGCACCGGTGCATCTCCTGTAAAATGCCTCATAGGCTCGTCCCGAGAGTTCTAACAATCCCTCTCTATTCCATCTCAAGTCACATCCTCTCGGGGTCATAAGACACGAGGACCAAGAAGCACCAACTGTGAAAAATCGCGATCTTTAAGGATACCTGATAAAATATGTACATTGTAATTTGCACATTTATTTTGTTAAATATAACCACTTCAGTATATCTTCTAGCATATCTTCAAAAATACTGACGTCACAATTGGGAGATATTCACCTATGGTAATATTCCGTTTCTATGTATCCGCACGGTCCAGGCTCTCTCTGTATTTCTCATAATACATTGGTTATAAAGATGTGATGTTAAGTTTTTTTCTCTTGTTCATTTTTTTCAATGATAAAGCAACTTTTTGAAACTCTAGTACAAACAAAACACTTCAATTAAAACATCAGCCGATCAACATCTGTATAGAGACACATTGTATTCGCTGACGGGTGCAAAATAGATTTTTGCAATTGAAATGATATAAAGAAAATCAAACAAAATAAATTTTAAGATAATTTAAATCATATTCAGACCGAAACATAATCCTTTGGAATTTTTCCTGGAATCTGTTCGTCTGTCTGTATACCTCTCGCGTGGAAACCAAAAAACAAGTTTGGCACAGTTGCAACTTATATTACAGGACCTTTGTAAGACACTTTTTCTCGGGAAATAAATTTGTTCTGTGGGATAAGATAAACAGAACATTAACTACCGTACCTCAGCAGAAAACAAGGAAAACCGATCCCTAATATAATTAAATAGGGCAAATATTAAATTAGTTATGGTGTGTGCCTGTTAAACATAATGTGGCGATCGTCGAACATTTCGTCGGTGTACACGTCGCGGCCTCGTCACGTTGACGCTTGCCAACTAATGACTCAATCAACAGATCCTTTAGAAAAGCCGTTTCCTTTCTACAGCAGTGTGCGTGTGACCTTTATTCGTTATGACATAAGAACCAAATTTGAGTGTGTCAGCCGTCACGTGAACATACAGACACTTAATTTGTTTGCCCTTGAACCTCTTGATCTTCTATTCTCGTTACAGCCTTTATTTATTTCGATATAGCTATGTCGTTTCTGTTATGATATTTTTATATTGCGTGTTTGAAGTTGTTTTTACTATGTATTAATAGGTATATCACTTACATGCTACCCCATAGTTAATGAAATCCATAAAGAAGTTCGCATGTACTCAGATTATCTACCACCACCATCGTTACCATCAGGTTGGATTGTTGTCAAGCATTAAATTATTTTATGTACTTAAAAAAAGAGAACACGCTCAGTGCCACTGCAGCCGGCAGCGGTTACCTTAGTTAGTTATAATTCCGTTAGTAATATCTTATATAAATAGTAATATCATTGGTTTTATTTTAATGTGATTTTAACGCTACGCGTTGAGGTTTAAAGAAAACATGTTTATATATATTTTTTAATCTATATTCAATAGCAGATAAGCACGTGAGATAACTTATTATAACAAACAAGGCTTATAAATAAACAGCACAATAATCTCGTTAAGAGTCAGACTTTGCCTAGTTGGAACATGAATAATCTTTAGAACAATACTCTACCTATACATAAAATAAATAATCAAAGATAATTCTTAACACTAAAACTGTTGAAAGCTCTGATGTAGTTCGACGCACAGATCTCCGTGCGGCCGAGATAGATCCATTATATACAAGTAATTGTAATAACACAGCATCGAGTTGGACAGATGTGCGTGAAATCGCCCCCGCTCGTAAATAACCATTGCTCGACACCGCTCGCTAATGCATTTCATTACCGACGTCACACCGCACGCCGCCACGTCGCCGGGTGCCGCGGCGCAATTAGGAAGGACCACGAGATTATTAAACAGAATCGAGGACGATTTATTTACATATAAGTACAATTGATATTACCAAGCTTGTAATCGGCCCGTGCAGTGAGCGACTCCTTGCCCCTGGGGGTGTTTAGAGTGGACGCCTCCCATGTTGTCGTGAGGTGTCGTGGGTCGAACGAAATTTTTCTATAGATGTTGTTGCCTAACCTACTTCGAACAAAATATATAATGGCTTAATTAAAAGCCACTAAAAGCACTTCATTTTCATGTTATGTTTCTTGCACACACACACATGACATTAATATAACTTTGGTAGACGGTGCAAGGAATGTAAAATTGCATTTAATTTCTTGGATATATATGTTCGTTACATACACTTTCTAGTTCAAACAACTGTCAAGGTGAAGGCCTAAGTTTCTTACAAAGTTACAATAGGGCATAGCGGTGACACGGTAGCAGCCTCGAACTACCCACTAGCATTCCCTGACATTTAGAGGGGTTAACGGCTGCACAATATCGTTAAGACCGGGAGTGTACAGCCTCCAGGGGACCGTCATTAATATAAGATTGAACATGAATTGGACGTCATCGTTACATTTTTACTGTTACGGCTGTAGGATTTTTGTATCGTATAAAGTTTAAGTTAAACTATATAATTATTCGTGACGTGTGACTTTAAAATCACATGTTATGTATACCATCGATATTTCACACCGAGGACTTCCAAACGGCGGCCAATTTAGAACCACCTGGCTTCACCGCCGCAACTAGCTTGTTTTGGCACATACCGCCATTGTCGAACATTAGTCATCAGTCCGTAATCAGTCGGCCCGTCCGTGTCCAATGCTAGCCGTCTGCAAACACGTGCACCGCACACACGCCGGCACGCGTAATGAACACTGTAATAATATTATTAATAATATCAAACGTTCGAACACTCGTACTTGTATTCCGTGCGTTCCGCTGCGGGTGACACGGGCCCAAACAATTAAGACATTACATCGATATTCAGTCAAAACCCAAATGCAACGATTTCACCCGTCCATGCATTACTATCAACTATATAATATAAACATCTTCGACATTTATCTTAACAGTCCACAATGAACGATATTCTCAACGATAACCTCACTGTTAAAAGGGAATTGTTAAAGACGGTCGCGGTTCCCCGAGGGCGACATAAATTATCTGAATAAGCAAATAGCCTTCGGTATAGTGATGCGATGTTTACGAACTGTTGCCATTCGCGTTAATCGGTAGCGCCGCCGTCAAGGGCCCGCGGCGACCACGCCGCCAGCGCACCCGGCGTGCGTCTGCGCTGCCCCGTGCTCTATAGTTATATCGACGCAAATATTAAACATATCACTTTTAACCTTCCGTACACCAGATGGAGAAATATAACTCTTACCATTCATCTGTCTACCTATTCGTCTGCCACATAAGTTTTTCAACGAAAATAAACAAACAGAAAAATATTAGATTTCAATCTGGTTCAAATCTAACAATTAGGTGAGCCAACGGTAGAAGTTTACCGTATAAATAAATGTAAACGTATGTAAAATGTATTTGTAAAATTTTTCTGAGAATTGAAATGACGAGCTCGTTACGAGAAACACTAATAGTAAAGTATATTACGTTCCAAACAACTGAGTTTAGAATGTTGAAACTAATAGCATCGTAATATAGTTCGTTATAAGTAAATAGCCTACGTTTTACAAAACCTTGTCCTGAATCCTTGAATTTGTTTATATCTTATCTCACGAGAATTCGACTCGGTCTTGACTTTGTATTAAACCACGAATGTACACATATCTTACAGTTACTACTAAAGACCACTGCAGCCTCCAAACAGTTTTATGATGTCTCTTAACGATGAATAGATATTTCTTGGAAGTAAGCAGAAACACCTCATCTATGGGAACATCACTGATATCTATGATGTCACTGCTTAGTTCTGGGCAAAAGCAATTCTAAGCGTATGTGCAAATTGGAAGGTACAAGTTTCCCTAAACAAGTACGGTACGTGAAGGTTTGCGGTGCGCGAGCACTAACACGTCGCAGCCTGCCGTCACCGGAGTTACTCCGCAGTTGTCTTCTTTAACGTCCGTAAGCGATTTTTGTTACTTTGTTCCTTATGTTAATGATAGATAGAAGCTTCGACACGGCAGTTACCTTTTAACTCTTATCTCTGAGATATTTTGCCGTTGTCTTAGAAGGATTCTCGATTAAAACTTTACCTTATTTCAGGACATCCCCATACCGAGTAGGAATACACCGAATACGATTATAAAATTTTAGGTTAGATAAATCTTCACATCGGCCCGATAGTGCGTCCGGTGACATCTGAATTTATATGTATATTTTTGAAGTTGCAACTAGCTGATCGGTAGGTACGCCGGCGCCGGCGCCGCATTCCCCTCGTCGGCGTGTCAATAATTTAATTGCTATGGCCTTGTCATTCACTTTTCTGAAGTCAATTAACATAACTACAATGGAAATCATTAAAGCAATCTCAGCAGATAAGCAAAAATAAAACCGAAAATATTAAGTGGTAACACAGCGGGGAGACTCGTAACTCACTTATTTAAAGTTAACAACCGTCACATAATAAAGGTACTCTAATTGACTTTTTATTGCATGCACATCGGAACATGATATGAGGCACCCGAGCGTGAGGCGCGCCGCTGCTTCCGAGGGTTCCTTCCAACAACATATACATACACAGGCGTCGGCGAACATATTGAATTCCTGTAAAAACCCTTTCCTTAAAAAATTCAACACTCGTCAAACGGGTGTAACCTTACGTCTCTAAGGTATACATCTTATTTGTCGATGATTGTCGTCGTGTCCTCGTTCAGCTTAATTATGTTTAACTGATTTTTTCGAGCACTATAAAATTCACGATTTCGACAATTCCAATTTCGGAACGACTAGCTTAATAACCTTTGCGTACTAACCTTCTGAAGATCAGTATTGGTATGTAATTAAGTATGTAAGTGAAATTAAAACAGATTAGCTAAGCTGTGTATACTATGAGACAAGTTCTAAATTACTGTTATATTCCACAAAATGGTAGTGACCCCGCTTTATGCAAAATAAATACGTCTTAAATATAAAGTGAGTTTCATACTTATAATTTTACTCAGATTGATTTTATATTTTGCTAACATTTGTGATATGACTTCTAAAGAGGGGCTTAGGCATACTATAAAGAGAGCCAATATTCCGTTCCACACTGATTGCATTGAACATCTCGGACTGTTCATGAGATTATATTTACCGTGTTTGTATTTCTAAAAGTACAACAATATACAAACACATTAAAAGTTGTACGTGGTTCGATCGACGTGTTTGGACGTCCAGGTGACCAGACCAATGAAGCGATTGGTGATCGTGCCTCGTGTTTCACGTCTTACGCGTTTGCAGATTTTTTCGCAATGAGGGGATCAAGTACATCATTGTAACGAAGCTTCTCGAAGGATAACCAAGAAGAGAAAGTCGGCAGGCTTACGAAGTTTCTGGTAGGGTCGCCGACCCTATCAGAGAATAATGGAGGCAATAAAAGTGAAACGCAGGTAGTAATAAAAACTACCTGGGACACTGCAGGCCAATCACGCACTTATGCTTTAGACAAAACGGGCGAGATTGGCAAACATTGCCGAAATGAGATTGTTATGTCGTTATGCCGCTATTGTTATGTCGATTTCCGGGAATTAATGTTGTTGTTGACTTTCACGAAGGCTGTGGAAGGATCTGGAAGCCAGGAAATCGATATAAATAGCGGGCAGGGTCGCCCACAAGGCATTCGGTTCCCGGATACGAAGCGAAGAGTTCTCTCTCTACGAAGCGAATAACTGCGTGCAACTGCGATTGTGAAGTGTGTGGGGTCGGAATTATTGTGGCATTTTACGAACCTATGGATCCTGTGGGGCCTACTCTGATGGTCAGATCGGTATCACAGTACATATTTACCAGCTACTTATTTGAATGTATGCACCTGGAAAATTAGTGTATTACATGTGTTCTACCTAATGCGAGACAAAACACTATTGGCAGATGTCATACAGAAATTATGTTTGGGATGTCAATGACCTTAGAGTCTAACTTAAACCTCATAAGATAAAACATGACGGATGGTGAGTTAGTTAAAATTAGGAAAGTGGCATTTAATTATGAAGGAAAGAGTACAAAGCCTTTATTTTCATAGACAGGACCGTATAGGCTGGCCACCACGTTTGTAAGGCCAAGATTGTTACAAGCGGTTTGTGATGTGATTTATTGACAGGTATTAAAAACAGCAGGAAAACGACTGTTGTTGCCGATCTAATGATGCCCAATAAATACGTTTTAATGAGGTGGGAAACTAACTTTTAAAACGATAAATAGAATAATCATGAAGGTTATAATATAAAAGACTTAGTAATAAGGATCAACAACCGTTTCGGTGTTTTACGTAAGATGAAGTTGGTTTACTACTTACTTACTTAAGTAAAACAAGTATGCGGTGTAGACATGCAATTGTAAACCAATTAATAAAATCGATAATAGTCTAATAAAAACTTGTAATAGAATTAAATTTAAAAGTCTAACTTAGGCAATTTCTAATACACCTTGTTGGACATCATGAAGAGTTTTGTTGGATAGTGACTAATAAGAGGTAACGAGAGGTAATCGACGACCCCATAGCTCAGTTGGTAGTGAACCTGCCTGCCGAGCGAAGGGTCCCGGGTTCGATTCCCGGCCGGGGCAGACATTTATGTGACAGATAAATATTTGTTCTCGGGTCATGGGTGTTTGTGTGTATATGTGTATGTCCACGCCACCCGCGACACAGGGAATCCTAATGCGAAGGTGTGAGTGTGTTAACGTTTATAAAAAAAAAAACTAATATTTTTCTGCATATCATCGATAAGGAATTGTCATGGGGAGGCGCCGTGACGCGGTGTACGCGGTGCAATGCGAGGCAGCGCGGCGCGGCACGGCGCGGCGCGGCGTGTCGGCGGTGTCGTACTGCCGCGCCAATTACAGCGCCATCAGATATCGCTAACAAGACGATGCGTATCTGTCGCTCGCCACCGCGCGGACTCATAGACTACATAGCGTCGACAGAAGTTCAATTTACTATATCTCGACATGTTGAACATGTCAGCCTTTGCAAACATGATTGAAGAAGGAAATTAGTGTATTATTTATGTTGTACTTTCCATGAACTGTACTAAAACTACGAAAATTTCATTAAATACGACGAAGTTATTTCATGCAACAAAAGACAAATAAAGTAAAAGCAACTTTTATACTAGGTATGTTTAACTGAATCAATGTGCAATTTCGTCATAATTTTGAAAGAACCTCGGAAGAGTAAAAATCCTTATAAATGTTTGGAAAAGCACATATAATATTTTTTACTTTAAGTTCGAATGGTACATTAGTTCTCCACTAGCTAGCTACCCGATTTAGCCGGTTATACTGTTCCCTGAATTCAAATTTTGCTAGGTCATCTAAAACTTACAAAAGAAAATTATACAGTCGCAACTCTATTCGTTGAACAAGACCGTACCGTCACATAATAGTAATCTATGACCGCGTGTCGCATTCAAATTCCGATAGTGAGCGTACGTATCGCGTACACCCCCGCGACGGCAACACACGGCGTGAAAATGAAAATGGACCCTATCGGCGCGCGGCATACGGTCGTCTATTGGGGACCGGAACGCTCGCAGTCACTTTGCATGACCGCCGCTACGGCGCGGCGGCGTGAATTACGCGGCCGCAGGTCGTTATTGCCCGGCACCGCCGTCGGCCGGGAGGCTGCACGCCAATATAGCTCGTCCGTCTCCGCACCGAAGTGGAAGCGGCCGGCAAGGGGCAGCGTTGCGAATAAGGAGAGCATTGTCGCGAAGGTGGAATATTTCACGGAGATGGCGCGATAGAGCGATCGCGCGCGTCGCGATAGCGTTATCAGGTGACGTGCAGTAGGAAGGACAAACGCAGGCCATGAATCAACCGCACAATTGCCCGACAATAACTAGTTCCGCTGCGGCCGATTGTATTCAGTCCTAACATTTGTTTAGACGATGAATTATCGTTGCGCGCGTCTGTTGTGGTGCTTTGGAAAACGTGCGCGACTACCGCCCGCCGCCGACGACGGTCACGTGGAGTGTGGCGCCGTGTGTCACTCGTCACTCACATTCGTCCGTCGGCGTTCTTCGTTGATAGCTGGAAGGCCGCGAAAAGTATTCAAATCTAAAATTTTGGGAAAATTTATCAAAATACCAGCTAAAGCTGCATTTAGACATTTAAAAAGACACGCTGGTAGGGGCACTGATCATATTCCGTTTATTATGGTACGGTATGGTATGGAACGGTCCCTTCGCGGGAGGTAACGTTGAACGTTACCGCCAACTTAATGGAATCTGTAATTTCAAAAACTTTGGATCATCAGGTTTCAGATTTTTTTTTAAATATAGGTAGTATGTGTTCATTGCGTGGATGAGTCACTTAGTAAATTAATGCGCTCTATCACCCAGCTCTATTGGACATACCGAACCACCTGAGAATAACAGGCTAACATTAACTAAAGTAATACAATTACATATTGAAACATTTTTGGAGATAAATTATAAGTAATTTAATATCGCAGTAGAGTCGCCCGACCGCTCGTGTCGTGGTAGGCTCGCTAGGTCCGAGTATGATTGTCCCTGTAGCCCGGGACCCGAATAGGGCTACGGTATTCCCTGCCTGTCATAAGAGGCGACTAAAAGGGGGCTTCCGGGGTCGTGGGCGGCTAGGGTGGGAGCCTGAACCGTTCTACCAACGACCCCGGGAAGGACGTCGGTATGTGCGGCCGCATACCGACGTAACACCAGAAATTCGGGGATGATCGTCCGCTCATCCTGAGCAGACCCCGACGGGGCACGCGCTCATAGGACTCCGGTCGTGTTCCGATGGAGATCCCGGAGTCCTATCAAAACGCCGAAGAAGGCCACCGGGGGGTTTTAGTGCGATAAAAACAACCCGGCGTCGCTCTCACGGCACTCGGTACCTTTTGAAAGTTTCCCCCTCTTCACCAAAAAAAATGGTCCGAGTATGATGACCGCATGCGTCACGGGCGGCCCCTTTGAATAATTCGCGGATGATTCCTCTAGATTTATGATCAGTAACCATAGAGTGCGGCGCGCCGCTACAATTAAATAATTTGCGTACGGCCGGCGGGCGGCCGGCGACGCCTGATTTGTGGGCTCTCGAGCCCACGGGCTCGTCTATTAACCCCGTAGATTAGCACAGCTTACGCAACCTATTATTTAGGACCAGTATTTACATTCGATCGCCGCCATACTCGGTCGCGTTTATCCGCGCAGCGCTGGTGAGCCACACGAAGAGCGCTTCATCGCATTTATTTTGCACATATCTATCTACTTTAGAAAAAATCTTTTATTCTTACACTGGACGTGAAGTAATTCAACACCGTCATTGAGTAAATAATAATAGTATCCTTGTGCACTCGTAGTTACGTCGTTGTTACAACAAGTTTGCGTTGAGGTGTCAACATTCGATCATTACTTGCGCACAAACAAACCAGTTCGCCGTCGCGCTCCGTCGCCGTCGGCACTCCGCAGCACTAGACACATCTGCGACATGTAACATTAAAACAAAAATTAACCATTTATAACATATCGAACATCCGTTTTCACGATGTATCGAGACGTAGCCGTCATATAGATCTATCTGAAGGCAGGGTTATAATTATTTCGTTGCATTGAAATAAACTTAAATAAGCTCGAATTTATCTTCTGACAGCGCTGTACTTTCGCAAATTATTAAAGTAGTTACTTGTTTGAGTGTAGTTGCAATAATCTCGTAATTAATATTAAAAAGTAAAAAGAGACAGTAACATCCCGAAATTTAATGACTAGGCGTTTGACTGTCATCTAGAGGATTGTGTAATTGTATTGAGGTTCTGCGTCTCCTGGATGTCTGTACGGAAGCAGAGTGTGATTCACTCGATGATCTGTACTGGCGCGCACCGCGGCAGAAGCTCTCTCCGTGCGTAAACAGTTTCCCTTCCCATGGCGGCGGTCGGGAGGCGTGAAGTACCAACGTCCACAATTACGCTTCCCATCGCGGCGGCAGCGCAATTGTGTAATTGCCGATCAATTGACGGCCGTGAGAACGTCGCACGTCGCACGTCTCAACACACACAGCGTCACGTACTGGAAGGTTGTTGCGAGCGCTCGTTACCAGCCGCATGTGTCCACATCCGATGTGGACCACTGGTCGCTTCTTAATTTCTGTGGACCTAGTAACTAATAATTTTAAATTCTATGTTTACTCTTTTAGGAGCCCTTTCCGTTGTGGTTGTTATCCCACGAAAAAAAATATATTTCTTGAAACAAAAATTATCTTAGATACCGCTACCTATATATATTAATTTGTTCGGTGGTTTGATTACACGTGATGACATGAAAGATAGACAGGATAAAAATTATAAAAAAAAAGATATTTTGATATCATTAATAAAGTCTTATTAAAATTTCTATAAAATATTTAATGTATACCTATGGTAAACATGTGTTTAATTAGATTCGTCTGTCACAGAGTTACTTGTAGATATGAGGGAGAGAGGTACCTACGTATGAATGAATGAATAATTTATTTGGGGAAAGTACTATAAAACAACAATATTAAATATCAATGAATTAAAAAATAACATGTTAGCTAAATATAAACTACTGTGTACTGCAGTGTCAAATCATAAATAGATCTGCCCTCAGCCTTGTTACAGCACATATCTGCAAAGCAGATTTTCTATGCAACCTGAATTCGAGAAGTTCTAAAAGAAGTAAAGTGCTACAACCAACAAAATAAATAACAATAAGAATAAATAAAAAGCACAAATATGAAACAATAAGTTCTATAGAATATCGTTTTATATATATAACTTCAGATTTAGTTGATATTCCAGACATAAGTTTGCCAATTATAGGTGTAATCATGTCGAAAATAATTTTAAAATAAGTTAACATAATGAATTAGAAATTATACCCGACATTGAAATTGTATCCTAGAAAACCATTATTTGCAATTAAAACAAGATATTGTATTAAATATAAGTAATGAAGACGAAAATTGCAACAAAGAATTAATGAAATAAAACATAACAAAACCAATTTGCGAAGAGTACCCATAAACTAAAGATGGTGAAACAGAAAATATAAACTAAAATGATAGTAAGAATAAAGAATTATCAGAAATTAAATATTATCAAAACTCAGGTCAATCTGAGAAACAGAAATAAAAAGTGAAGAACAGAAAAAGAAGTCATATTGAAGAAAAAATTATAAGTTAAAGAATAAAAAGAAGAAATCCGAAGAAAAGAAGTTGCAAAAAAAATAGAAATTATCAAATTCGAAACATAATAAAAAAAAGGAACAAAAATACGTGTTGCACAATAAAACTTTCTTTCTTTCTTCTCATTTCCTGGCCGACAATACATCAGTGATACCTTTAGTCTTGCTGCTGTCCATGGGCAACGGTGACCACTTACCATCAGGTGGTTCGTCTGTTCGTTTCTCGGCTTCTTACATTAAAAAGAGGAATGAACTAGGGACACAGCAATAAATTACTTCAAAAATATCGGTTGTGACCTGCATGGTACAATTTAAAATATACCCAATTCGCTGGGAACATATGTATATAAGAATATCCTTAATAATCATGCAATAGTAAGGAGGCTGACTATTGGCTAGGATTATGCAGATTCGTGGAGAACAGTAGCTGGCTCCTGTTAAAAAGTGCCATATTTTGTTTATAATATTGTTAGTATTACTTTTAGTGTAATAAAAAATAACCTGTACCAAATAATATATAACACATATAATGTTGTCTTAGATTTATGTATATAAATATGTCTTTCACACATATGGTTTTATAGCGACTACTGATGACAGGACGAACGGTGGTACCGTATGGTTCAGAGAGGCCCATCCGTGCCTTTCGAGAGTGGTACTTTTATTTAAGCTCGCTCTCTACGCGCCGACCTCGCCGGTAGTCCGGAGTGTTCGCACTTCGCAAGCGAGCGGGCGGCGGGCGGCGGACGGCGGACGGTAATGCCGTGGCCGGGCCGATGAGTTACGATTAGTAAATTGGCGGCGCGATCAGCTTTCTAATAAATTTAGTCCGCTTCGTGCAGAATTACTGGCGCATCGCGGTTTAACGGAGTCTATTCTCAAATTTTAGTCGATTCTATAAATTATTAAGTGGTCCGGCAGATGTCACTCCGCAAATACAAGTTAGTATTTAAGACTTTTTAAATCAAGCTTTAACCGTTGAACGCCGCACGGTTAAACTTTGGAGGCAAGATTGCATCCGGGATCTAAATATATATAGTAAATATATATTATATGTATGATAAAATATAAATCTGATAATGATGATTAATGAAGTGTAAATAACAGTATGAAAATATACATCATAGTAGCTTTACCCAGTTCTGTTCCAATCCAACATCGACCGTACCCAAACTTCGCGTAGACTGGTAGACCGTATTCGAATCACAAACAAACACACTGTCATATTTACTATATCAGTAAGACCAGTATTGCATTTCATAAATCTTGTACAGGTGGCAAGAAATGAAATGAATTCTGCAGGTCCGCAACTTAATCGCGTATGACGCCAATTCTTTCTATAGCTACGCCGCTTCCCATGGAATTATTAGTAACCATGCGACACCCATACAAGGAGTCAATATTAGAAGAAGGAAACTAATGAACGATTAGTTAACAGACCGGTGTAAAAAGTAAACCAGAGCGGTCCCACGGCGCCGGCGCCGCGCGCCTTCCGGCTGAGCGACTACACTCTACTTTTATTATTATAAATATCGTTATAAACATCGTTGACAGTTCTGATACGAGCCGACCGCTTCTCGCGCTATCAATGACCGACGTATAAGAACCGACTGGCGAACGTAGGAAAATTTTATCTTGTATTAGGAACAGATTCTTCGTGAAGCCGTCGGATCTAACTAGAGGTGTTTTTTTATGTTCAGCTCTGATTTGTAGTAATAATTATAATGACAATAAAGTTACTTTATCTGCGACATTGTAAATAGTCACTTAAATTATCGCAGGCTTCCATAATAGTGGCCGGCCAGGCGAGTCCACTCTCCGGCATCTCCGAGATGGTATCGTCGGAACAAAGTAAAATTACGATACGACGGTGCGGGCGCTTCCACACCCGACGGACGCCGGCCCTGCCCCGGTGCACGGTGTATCGACATCTATGATAAGCTACATGATAATTTCGTTATAAGCCAATCTTCTCCGTGGCCATTATCCGCCCGTAACCGGCAACGTCCAGTAAATACATCTCGGTGGAGTAACGACTTCCACCCGCTTAGCTACGGAGCCAAACGACCTACCGGTGTCGCAGACGGCGGCGTGCATCGATACAGATCTGCGAGCTCGGTGTTCGACGAAATTTTACATTACGAAATTTAGCGAAGTGAAGTTAGCAGTTGTCGAGCGATGACATTACCTCGCACTACTTAAATCGCGACGGCATAATGCTCACCCAATCTATTTTGTAATATCAAATTACAGATTTTCTTTAGCCTGTAACGAGTGTAATCCGTCGGACGTACCACCCACGGCTGCCGGTGATTGGAAACGCGCGCGTTACATACAAAGCGAATTACGCGAGACTAACGACTTATTGAATCGAAGATGCACACCACCGCAGAATAGACGACGAATAAAAATGGTATTCAGATTAACATGGTCAGGCTGCGCTGCTGACTTTACAAATTATACCTTACCACATCGTTCATTGTACATCAACAATGGCATAGCACACAATTTAATAACAAATCATTTGTTAGGTGAGCAACAGGCGGCCTTATCGCTGACAGTGATCTCTTCTTTAGGTATAGGAGAACTTGAGAAGAGTCACGAAAGTCCAATGGGTGAGCAACCATCATAAATATCATCCTACTTAATATAATAACAATAATAATAATATTAGGGGGCGAATATTTCCACAACTGGACATGATTCAAATGAAGTATTTTTCAATTCTATTCTGTCTCTATTCCGTGCGCCGGCCGCGATTGAAACGCCACCGCGAGCGGCGCGCGGCGCGCGGCGTGCAAATCTTAAATACGCCGACACGCGACACAGTTTTTGCCACCTGAGCACGCATTATAAACCCATCACAGCCCCTGAGAATTGTTTTATGCCATTTGAATAATCTCCACGAGTGGCACCTGCGCCCGCCGATATCTATTTTCCCGCGCAACACGAACCGTCGATAATTTTCTTAATCTACTCTCATCGTGCCGCGTCCGCGACGTTATATGTTAAGTATTATATTATTCTGAAATACACTTTTTAAAGAAAGAAAGTAAGAAAACATTTATTCCTTCATAAGGACTTGAACTAATCGATACATTTCCAGTACAATAATAATAATAAATATATGACGCAAAAGGACTGCCCTCAGCATATGCGATGGAGCGGTCGAGAACCACCGCCGCTGGTTTTCAGTGCAATCCTTTTTTATTTTCGCGCAGTTCAGTTAGTGGTGCCAACGCCAATGGTTGCCGTGACTTTGACAGGTATAAAAAAAAACAAAAAAATATATATATATAATAATAACTTAACAAATAGTTTACATAAAACTTAACGATAGAATTAATATTTATATAATATTTGTGTTACTAATTACGTGTGTTAAATTTATAATAGGAACAATGACAGTGGGTTAACAAGGTAAGTGTTCTATTACAAAATACTTTAAGCCATCAAGTAATCATACTTTGTTATGGTGTATGTGTTTCTGTGTGTGTTAGTGTGTCAGTGTGTGTGTGTGTGTGTGTTAGGGTCAGTGTGAGTGTGTGTTTGTGTGAGTGTATGTGTGTGTTTCATACTACCATTTTCTGACAGTTGAGTAAATGCTTTTTATACATATTTTTAAAACTATTTACTGTTTTTAGGTTGCGGATGGGAGGGGGCAGGTTGTTCCAGCATTTGGTGGCACTATATTTATAACTACCTCGGAAAACTGCAGAAGATCTTAAAGGGAAAGTGAGTCGATTTACATATGGATTTTTAGACCATTGCAGTTTCTCGTAAAGATACGGTGGAGACTTGTTTTTAATAATTCCAAAGAGTAGGGTAGCAAAGTGAAGTTGTCTTCGATATTTCATTTTAAGCGAGTTTGCGTTGTTAATAAAAGGAGTCACATGAGTCCTAGGTGGAATGTTGAAGCAGAACCTCGCACACGCATTCTGTACCCTCTGAATAAGGCTATGCGTGCGCACTAGGAGCTTTGGTCCTATGACACAGTCAGCATAGTTAAGCTTAGAAAGCACTAGCGAATCACAAAGCCTTATCCGCATGGTGGCGTCGATATGGTCTCTTATCCTGTATAGAACTCTTAATCTGTAGAAACAGCTCTGCACTACTTTAGCCACATGAGATTTGAATCGTAACGCCTCGTCCATCAGTATGCCCAGAATGCGCGCTTGCGTAACTACTTGTATTTGCTCACCGTTAATATGGATACATGGATTACTTACACCAAATTTTTTATTTCTTTCTTGCTACCAAATATCATATATTTCGTTTTACTAGGATTAATAACAAGTGTGTTACTCTCTGACCAATTATAAATACCCTGTATTGTGTGATCTGCGTTCAATTTTCCTATGGCAGTCTTTGCTTCTGACGCTTTAAAAGATATGTACACTTGCAGGTCATCAGCATACAGATGATATTTACAATTTTTGATATTTTTCACGATATCTGCAGTATATATAATAAAAAGTAGTGGACCAAGTATACAACCCTGTGGCACTCCTCTTTTTATTGTTTTCTTCGACGAGCATTGCCTAAAACCGCTATTTTTCTGTTCCAGCACTACGCATTGAGATCGACATTGGAAGTAGCTGTCAAACCATCGGATTGCCTCTACACTGAGACCATAGTACGAAAGCTTAGATAGAAGTAGGGATATATTCATACAATCAAATGCCCGAGTGCAGTCTAGGAGTACCAGTATAGTAATTTCCCCTGCATTTTGGGCTGTAAGTATGTCATCCACTACATTCATCATAGCAGTAGCAGTACTTCGCGTCTTCCTAAATCCAGACTGATTTTCAGGTAAGATGTTGTACAATTCTATATAATTTCGCAACTGGCTACATGCAAGTTTCTCTAAAATTTTTGAGACATTAGGAGAATGCTGATAGGTCTTAGGTCTTTTAATTCCGTGGGATTGTCACTCTTTGGCAGTGGTTTTACGATGGCATCTTGCCATATATCAGGAAACGTGCATGTATTAAAAGAACAATTAATGATAGCTGTAATTGTTTCTAGCGAGTCGAGCAGCGTTAAAGCCAGCATATCAAGCGAGATACCGTCCGTACCGACGGCGTTAGTTTTTATTGTCCTAATAACTTTACTGACTTCTTCTGCGGATATACATTTAAAGGTAAAAGATTTTTTTAATTAAAAAAATCGTACGATGATTTAATAAGATAAGTATTCTCGTGGTTATTGTTTATTATAATTTAATCTAGCCACTCATAGCGCGACGTCAATAGGCGGCGGTGCGGCGCGGGCTAATGACGAAGTTTACTTGTCGATCCGTCCACCTCGCAAAACTTTTAACAACCGATATAGTCCATCAGGGGTATAACACATGCGACATACACCTACCCACCGTGCGCCAGACCCTTACACCGTTTCACTAGTGTCGTGCCGCTCCAAATAAACTGTACTGTTCCTGGTTTAACAGTGGCATTTAATTAAGTTTATATGGGAAGGGAATATAGCTCAATGGCTTCGGTACATCTATCGGTTTAGTATCGTTGGTATCGATGAGTCCTATTAGTAAAATTTTTCAAACGTTGTTAAACGAACCGCGGATATGCGTTAAAAGCGCAATTAAAATATTTAATTTAAGTACTTCAATAATAGTTCGTCATATCAATTATTAATATTATTGGGATGAAGTGTTACTGTTAATTATATAATTATGTTTTGTTTTGTATAGGTAAAAACGTTATGAGAACACGGTTTTAGACACGCATAACATGTCACCCCGCCCGCAATCAAAATACATATGTAATTAAAAAGGTTATTTTTCTTCTTTTTATGTATCGTAAACTATTTTAATTTTAGGTTAGATTAAGATGTGTACGGCATGTACACTAGTTCGGTGCGGACGGTCCCGCGGCACTGCAGCTTTTGCACCGCGAAGAGTGTGCAGCGGCAACGTCTCGTCGCCGTCGCTGCAGTGCCGCGGGACCGTTCGCTTCGGCGTGTACACCGAACGTTACACGAAAGGACAGGTTTCATAACAGTAATACATCATTATCACCTATCAACAAGGGCAATACTGGCGAATCGCAGACACGATTCTGAGTCATTTACGCCTTTTCATTTTTATTATAACTATAAGTTGGGGCACCGTGGAACGACGACTTCATAAAATGCCTAATAGGACATGAACATGAATCAAATGTGGAGGGAAGGAAAACTGGTACATCAGACCAGTAGAATGCTGGCCAGCAGGGGCAGAGGGTTGAATAGACAATTACCGTGGGGTGGGTCCTGGGTATCCCTAGTTTCAGGGTTCAGGATAAAAAGAGATCGCTGTCGACCGTTCACACTTCACACTTCATTACTTCGTCGGGCTTTATCAATTTCATCTGCCGTCCGTCCGTTCGTGGGAGGATCGCGCGGCGCGCAAGAACCGCTACCTCCACTAATGGCCATGCTCAGCTACGGATACTTATAATCCTATTAGACTACATCGCCTTCCGCACGCTAGTAGAAAACCTATAAATAAGATTCGTCCGCGGTCCGCTAAAAGTGACAAATTACAGCTAACTCGTCTTTTTAACCTTAAAGAAATTACTTGTTTTATTTAATAAACACTGTATGCCCACTCACTGTTACATTACATGGCGGCGAGCAGCATTATTACCATGTTACACTGGCACTGTTACAAGATTGACGTCGATCGGTAAGTTCCCGAGTGCTTAATTATCTTTCTTTGTCTTGTCTGTAATGAACCGTGACGAAAATCGTTTGTTGGAGAACTTCACATTTCCATTCATTAAATTAATTAAATTAAATTAAATTAATATATAATAATAATATATAATATATAATAATTATTAAATTAATAGTGTATTAAAGGTCAAGTTATCTTACATGTGACATGACAGGTGGACAGTCAGGGGTTCCACCGTCTTCTACCGACTGCAGGGATTATTGTGGTGATCGTTCAACACCGGAGGTCCTGCACTGCCGTTAGCTACCTCTATATCGATGAAAACGGTCGCCACATTAAAAAAGCAACCCTTCCGTTAACAACCTTGTAACCCCCAAATTGATATCTGACAACAAATATTTGTAGGTACGTGGCGCCCGCATCGGAGCCCCTCCGGTGCCGGGGCCGGGCAGGAGCCGGGCAGGAGCTGCGATGGCTTATCTCGATCCACTCGTATGTCACAGTTGGATGGAAATTGGGGATCAATTGGTAAAAAACGACCAGATGCCGCAGGGACGCCGCGCTCCGAGGATTGGGCGCGCGGAGGAGCGGGTCGGGAGGGGGTCAATTAGGGAGCGTTTAGAACGTTTATCCTGTTAATAGAATGACGCATAGGGTTGTCACTTTCAATGACTTTAAAGTTTTTGAATCATATTTTTAATACAGAATTATGATTTTATTATTGAAATGAAACTTCTTTAGAACCGTTGTGATTTGAAATTCGATGAAATAAAAAAGCGACAATAAAAAGTCACAAATGCATACATCTATAGGATTTAGACTGCGAAAGAATAAAATAGAATATATAAAATAGAAAATATAAAGCCTTGGACGAAGGTGTCCCAGCCGCCGTGATTTGCGATAATATTGACGTGTATTATTAATGTCAATTATTTCCTCATTTTAATAAAAAAAAAACTATTAACAGAAAAACATATTAAATAAACCCTACAAATATCCTACTGCTGGTACTACGCATACATCTCATTCTCTCGAAATGTAGCTTTCTAGAAGTTTCTCTTCTACCGTGTGTGACCTGCACACACACCATTTTTTTTAAATGCTTTTAAAGTAAATTGAATTATGTTTAAAAATTCTCTATTTCATAATGAAAAGTTCAATTTTATGTACTTTTAAGTACACATTAGTCACACTTCCAGTCTTCCCATACAGAAAACACTCCGAGACAAAGATAACAAAATACGCAGCAGCACCAACAAGTGTTTTGCATCGAAAAGGAGTATTATCAAGATAAGCCAACTCTACTAGTATGATGGCTAGGAGATAAGATGGCTAACCCAAAAATAGCCATAAATAACATTAATAAAAACAAGCATGTGCTAACCCTGTCCGTCCTGGCACCCGCATGGCCAGTCCATAGGTCCGCAGTTTAATTTCTGTCAGCGGTAAATCGACACCGACTCTTCCGTACCCCCGCGGCGGCGCCGCTCTATCGTTCCAAATTTACCTATCTTCCTTTTTCATAACGATCTCTCCAACAGCATATTGGGTGGTAAATTGAAAACCCCTTTACGAGTAAAAGGAACGATATGCACGCGTTATGCAATAGTAGCATTAATGTCCACGCCATACGGAGATCGTAGGCCGCACGCGAGGGTCGCGAGTGAGTGTACCCTTTCGAGTGGCGAACGGGATAAGAGCCGGGGTTACCTTTTATTAACAGCGGGAGTAATATGTTTACGATATGATGTCTGCGAGGTGATACTGCTCGGGGAACTTGATGGATGGTCAGGAGTGATATCGATTTCATGTGGTGGTAACATGAAGTAAAATATTTTAATATAGGTAACTTTAAAAGTAGCACGAGGACACGGAATGGCATATACATAGCACTCCTCATAGTCCTTTTCAGAACTCCAACGTTTCGTCTAACTCCCAAACGTGACAACCACAGAATAGCTCCAGGAAAGCTGTAGCACCGTGGCGGGAGTCTGAAATGCTTTTTAGTTAAACCTTCGATATTCCAACACTTGATTTGGATAATGACTTGTGCCATTCAGTGGTAATAAAAAAACTTTCTCTGTCCAAACAAGGTTTCCTTCCAATATCCTAGTTTTCAGATTTATTGTCATCAAAAAGTCTCCTCTAATAATGTAGTCCATGGAATGTGTAACAAACTTAAATACCAAAATTTATTATAACCGTGACAAATTTTTATTCAAAGCCGACAAAACAAAACATAACATCAACTACTTTTTGAATAAGCTATGACAACGAGCTAGGGATAGACGTCGACTCCCGACGACACTGCCGCCGCGGTGCCGAGAACCGTCAATGTTCAGCCTGCTGGTACGGGACAATGACGTCGTCAAGTATCTCGACTACTTTCACAATATCCCATTTTAGTCCCGTCTTAATAACTGCAATATTTTATACTTTAATGAAAGACTCGTAATTTAAAAATTTATAACCTATAAAGCGATCTAGAGTTCATATCGGAACAAAGTATTTAATTAAAGTTTAACGTCCGCTCGCGGCACGCGCTACGTGCCGCCAGCGGTGCGGGGGGGACGAGTGGAGGGGGCGGTAGTATATCACCACATTTATCTTGTTAAGGAAATAACGAGAGTTTTACAAAAGTATACGACGCAGATATCTCAAGTTTCCAACAAAATAAAAAAATATCGAGAAGCTCCAACCTCCACCTATGTAATCCATCGATATGAACGGTAGGAGGGAATTACTCGATGACCAGCGCCCATCGCAGCCCATGAACATATTTAACAGACCTCTGATAAAACCAAACATCTATCAAACCAAATTTTCCCAACGCGCTACACGAGTACCAGTATGAAGTCATAAAGAAAACTGATTAAAATTAATACCACAATTAGTGTAATTTACGTTTGTATTGCGCGTACTGGATCGTGTTTCACGTGTTCGTCGAAAGACCGACTACGTCACGTCACGTCACGTCACGTCACCGCACGTTTACCGTGTACGTAGTTAGATTGTGGATACGCAGTCGCCGAATACTTGTCAATCACGAATAAATTATTTGTTTAAAAATAGTCATAAAACGATATTTTATACCAGCAACTGCTCTCGCTTCGCTTCAGAAAAATTACCTTACGCTTAGAAATAGCACCTGCATTGTTTTAGGACTTGGTTTTTCTCGTTCTGTGAATCAGAAATACATACCTATATTAATGCATATTTTTTTATTTATGGATAAATTGAAATGAAACGAATTTTAAATTTCAAGTGAAAACTTATTACAATGATATGGCGTTTATTAGATTCGCGCGAAAAAACGTACATACAGACAAATAGACAAAAATTCTAACATCTATTGTTTTGGGTTCTATTGCGTTAATAAAGGCCCCTAATATTAGTTTTTCTCATATATCCTTAATGTACAGAGAGCTATTAATTAGAATTTCATTATATGAGTAGATAGATATTTATAACTTCATTGCTATTTAACCATGAATAATTATATAAATTGATTATTCCGTGTAAGTTTTTACAAACACTTTAAAACAAAGACTCAAAAATGGTGCAAAAATGTCTAATACAAGTATTTCCTTTTCCAAACCAGAGCAATACTTGCTCAACAGCACCATTTACATGGTCAAACTATTGTTTCCCTCCTTTGACTTCGAAAACCGGGTAGACTTGACTCGAGTCATAATTATGTAACAGATTCATATATGCATGCTTATGCATCATCAAAGTGACGTCTATTGCGGGGTCCACGTGGATTTGGCACCGTTTTTGTGAGATGCTTGTTTTGTTGCGAAGATTAATTGTAACCTTCAGATATTCGTATCGCCATCCAAAACGGAGGCTCTATGATTACGTAGGCTTTAGCAGGGGGATCCGGCATAATGCACATATTTTTTTTCGTATCCGTATAGAAGTCGAATAATTTGGGACCTTCTATGGTGCTTCGGTACGATCACTCTGACCTGACCGTTGGCGTCCGAAGCTGTAAAGAATCTTCACGAAGAGGTCGGGTATCTTTTTAAAGCAATGACATTTGAATATCACTAACATGTTTAATGAGTCACATTATCGCACAACATTGTATCGTGAATACAAACAATATTTCTACGATCAACGAAAATAGTTTTAAAAATCGGTATGAATTTACTTATCTATCGTGTGTATCTTCCGAATGTAAAGAACAAGCTTCCAGCGATGTAAAAACATAGCTTTCAGAAATCTTACGTCCATTAACCCTTTCACCTGCTTGCGATCGTACCGCGCACCCCGCACCCCGCACACGTAAGACGCAAGGCGCTAATAAAGCCGTTAGTAGATAACATCTGACGCACGCGCGAGCGCCTCACTCTACCGTAATCACCGCATTATACTGGGTGGGTTCCTCTTCATGATTCGTCTCATGGCACTCGATTAGCTGCACCGTGAGTTAACAACTATCCGAAACGTACGTTATGCTAAATTTAAAAGCGATTTTATATTTGGAACTGAAGATACGGTGAGGTTAACTAACATGCTGGCAAACGAATTTATTACCTAGTGGTTACAACCACCGGCGCCCGTAACTAAATCTGCGAGAAACGTACAAAGTGTGAGCTTACAATTTGAATAAACTGTTTATTTTGTCGTGGAGAAGACGGCGTGAACAATCCTGGTCTAGGCGACAAGTATAGAACCACCAACTGTGACATCCACCTCGATCTTGTCTTGTTTGCGTCAGCGTGTCTAGAATTGCTCGTTTTTTGTTATAAAGCCAAGAACGACCTGATAGGTTCAAGAAGGCTCCAGATGAAACGCCGCTATGCTGAGGACCGTTCGAACTACATCTTCCACGTTTGATTGTCGATGTGACTAGACATTTTTCAAGCTGACGGTCTGATGACAATCGTATGACGTAAAGATCGAACGCTGTAAAGGTACTTTAGGTTGGATATGATTTCAAAGTTTGAGATGTTTTGTTTTCTATTTGTTAGTATATAATCGATTTGACTTTTTAGTTTCTTTGGTGAGAGCCATGTCCACATAGTTTTATTGTTCTTTTTGATTAGACTATTTATAATGTATAATTTATTTTCCCAACAGAACTGGAGTAATCTTTCACCTCTTTTGTCTCTATTTCCATAACAGTATTTGCCCAGTATTCTTTCCTCTCCTGGTAGTCGCTTTCCAATACGGGCATTAAAGTCACCTAATATTATTTTTGGTTATTGTATTGATATTGTGCGTTTTGTAGTAGTGCGTAAGTAACATACAACGGTTTAAAGCGGATTCAGCACATACTTCGAAACATTTTTATTCTCCAGATCTATCAAATATTTTATTTTCAGTTAGAGATGACTTATATGTCTAAATAAATACATATTCTATAATTGCTGAACAACTGGGACATGACCGTATGATCTTAACATCGACTTCGACTGCGATCCTGTTGGTAATGCTGATAAAAAGAGACTGATTTGTCTGAAACTTCGACACGAATGATGTTCTGTCATCATGTACCTACTAGTGACTCTTGTTTTCGTTAACCCCGCATTCACACCAGAAAATTTAATTCATGCAATTAAAAAGCGGCTGGCATGATCGAGGCGACATTGGATGTCAACTTGCTTCTTAAATATGATGCAATAATCAATGTAAACGAAGTGGCGGAGGCTGGCCGACTAATGGGGAGACGAGAACAATAAGCATGTCAAGGCTTGTTAGCTTATTTGCGCTAGGAGAGGGAGGAACGAGGGGGGAGAATGCCTAGGAGGACGGAGGAGGCGTGGCCGCGTCGCGATTGGCCGTCGCATGCAAATCCTCACCGCCTGCGCGCGCGCAATCACGGCTGCCATCGCTACCGACCATTGTTCCCAGCAAAAACGCCAGCCCGGCTCGTTTGTCGGGAACACGACAAAAACGGCGGAATGCGCATAACAAGAAACTACAAAAACTGCCGCGAGACGGCGGCTTTTTACCGCCGATTTATGTCCCTCGCAGCGCACGCGCTTATCCTAACATCGCTGTCCTGCGCGAGCAAAAACTGAGGCCCGGCAGCGGCCGCGGGCGCGGTCGCCGACCCGCCGCCGCCGACCGCCGTCGCCGACCCTCCGTGCTGCAGCGAGAATTGCGTCGCATTAACTACACATAAACGATCGACTCCCACCGAGGTTGTTACGTATTGTAATGCGAGCGAAGTGACATCGCATGTCCCTGGCTACTCATATCGTATTTCGCACGTGACATGCAACAAGATGAACTCGCTGCATCCATTACTTACATTTCAACAAAGTAATCGCCATGTTCTCCATATGGATAAGATGCAAGAACTGATCTAACTTTTATATTTCTTACAATAAAATTGTTATCCGATGTTCTCCGCATGGAAAAATCTAAAAGTTAAAGTTTGTGCTCCTAACGGTAAGAGAGATGTTATTTCTGGGATTTTTGTGATCTGTGTTTACAAATTAGGCAATTACTTGTCTTCTCTTCGATTAAGAATAGACATTTTGAAACAACGTTTGAATATTCAAATAATAAGTCGTATCAGACAGTGATCTGTGAAGTCATGAACAGTTTCCAGAATGTATCTATCTATCCAGCTCTACTCATAACAGGCTCGACTTTAAAACGACTTTAAAACGTATTTAAAACGTATAAGATTCTTAATATTTTTAATGAGAGGTGAAAAAATTAGTTCGCGGTGGCAACACGATTGCTTCCGTGCATGACGACGATAAATCTGTTTGGATTAGCACCGACCGCGCCAATTAACGGATGCAAAATCATATTTAATTGTTGTAGCGAAACCTGAAATTAGCATTCATTAGCCGCGATTGTAGAGCGAAGGCGAGTCAATCGGCGAGAGGCCATTACTTTGAAAGCGCATTTACATTGAATGCGCCGACTGTCCGTCGAGATGCAGCTCTCAATTAAATTACGGCAATAAATTAACAGACATAAGCTCCTTCGGCGAAGGACGTGTGCTGCGATTAAAGTACTCCCGATACACAGACACACGCCCAGACTCGCCCCTCGAGACCACTGCGCGCACACACATCCTGCGCCACTAAATAATGATTATTTTAATCTGAACTCTCAATGTGGAGTTGCACATGAAGCTTGGAAACACTACTTGGATATACTAATTGAACATATTTTAAATTCTCAATACAGATAAATAATATGAATTGAAATGTCCGAACCCGCTTAAAGTATTAGTAAGCAAAATAGTGAGTATTTATCGTATCAAAGTGAACACCATCAACAAAGGAAATGTGTTAACGATATTAATAGTGATACAACGATGCAGTTAAACGCTGTCTACAACTTGAATCCGGTTTGAATTTTTAATAGCATAATTATCCTCCATTCTCTAATCTTTATTAGTAAAAAGTTTGCTACAACTCGCACCAAAGAAGTAAGAAAAGTGTGCAAACAACTTTAAACACGAGAATTGATATTAAGTGTCGAAACGAAATAAAAGGATTCCCATTTTTGGACCTAGTTACCTCACGACATGATATGTATGTATATAGATTACGCGCATCGTTACTGTTTCCGAGTGATGCTCTGATATGAAAAAGAAAAGGAAAATAAATTCTCCCACGTATCTTTAAAAACCACAAAATGCTGGCATAATTTATATAAGAAATAAAAAGAACAATCCACAATATTTCTCTCGTGTCGGAAGCATTTAGAAGTTAGGCGCTAGCATAGCAATGGAATCGCCGTCTGAGACAGCCGGAGGGCCACTAAGCAAATTGGCTGATATTGTGCACATCCGGAGACCGCTTGGCGCACGGCCAATGGCCAGTGGAAACTGATCGCCTGTTTCATAAACTTTGTTATTTACATTGGTAAAATTTCGTCTATATTGAATATAAACTATTGATGACTAGTGTCCGAACTCAATATCCTGCCGTCCTGTCGTCCAAGATTCGACGAATGAGGAATCAATGATTGTTAGTGTAGCTAGGATGTGTACATGATAACATATGTTTGTCCCGATAATTTCGGCCACACAATTTCACACGAAACACGTCAAAATATTTTAGCTAAAGTACAGTAATAAACAAGTAAATAATTGATTATTATTGTACTGTCCATTATGACGGGGAAGACAAAAGAAGGGAGTCTGGCGCGTCGCCGTCGGGCGGCCGAAGGTTCGGGCGGCCGACACTTGCACTTGCTCTGTCTTCTGAGCATCAGTTTGTCAAGATAATTTATAGCAATTTGGAGACAGAACTTTGACTGGTTTTATTCAAAAGCACATTATACGTTTGTGTAACGTTACACAAATTTCGGCGTTGGACCAAGGTTTTGATTTTTTAATTTATGTTACGAATAGATATGTTTACGTCTTATGAATTCGGATGCTTACACGAATGCGAATGCAGAAGTAGACGGTGGGGTCATATGTAGATGTGTAAAAATTTGTAGTTAAATTATTTTAGAATTGACCGAAATACTATACCTAAATGTAAAATGTATGTCAAAGGCATTCTTTTAAAGAAAGGTTAATTAAAATTAGATTATTATTTTAGAAACAGGACTGTTTGGACATAAGTTTAATATATATACTTAAGTAGTAAGTGCTGTCGGTAACTGTTAGTAGGAAAAAAACTCATCGGAAATTTCTTGCCGCTTCTTCTTCCGGGACCACTTACTTTGTTGAACCGATGGCGTAGTTTTACTTTCGATAAGTATTTGTAAAAATAAACTTCGAATAAATTTCATGGCGCCCAGTGCACGGTGAGCGATGCGTGGTGTGCGATGTGAGGTGCAGCTTCTGAAAACTTACTGGTGATAAGTGCAGATGCAGCAGCAGTGATGTTTAAATCAATAAGAATATTCCGCATATGCAAATATCTGCAACATCCATGCCTTACAGTTAGTAGTCGAAAGTGTACCACCAAGCCGGAGGCAGCATCGCTAATGAACAACTTCTGCTTTTGAACTTAGTACATATTCACAGTAAACGACGTTTAATCTGACAATACTCAATTGCACAATTAAATACGTTTAGCGCACACGGCTTGCAACATTAGGCGTGAGATGAGCCATTCTGATACGACAACAGCCACAGTATTCAAACCATTCAACCATTACAACCCACAATTGCTGGGCTCGGCTCTCCTCCCACAACGTGAGGGAATAAAGCCACGGTCAGTTTTGATGATATAAAATTAGAAAACTAAGATATTGGAAGTAAAACGTTGTTTGGACAGAGAAAGTTTTTTTACTACTAAATGGCATAAGTCAGTATCCAAATCTCATGTTTGGCCGTATTGGGGCGGCCTAGAATACTCTCCGCCCCAATCCCATGCTGATAAAACAGGGTGTCCTAAGAGGCGACAGAAGTCAGCCTGCTTGGTGGTAGGGCTTCGCGTATGGATTATACTATCAGTATTATTATTAAGTCATTAATATTATTACTGGTATTATTATCTTTCCGTGCAGCCTGCCTGGCTAGCTACCACCTTCCTGCCTGAGTCAGCCGCCAAACGACTCGTCGTGTTCCGGCTGGGGGCTTGAGGGCCAGTTCTTTCTTTCTTACCTTCTTCTAATTTCCTGGCCGACAGCGCATCAGTGATACAATTGGTTTTACTGATGTCCATGGGCGACGGTGACCACTTACCATCAGGTGGCTCGTCTGCTCGTTTGTCAGCTATGAATATTAAAAAAATGATGGAATATCGAAGGTTTAACTAAAAAGTTGATACACTTCCCCTCAAATCTTCAGATATCCTCACGTCACACCAGTCCACACACACCCAGGCTCAGGCCCCGCACACATTTGTTAAATGCCAAACTACCTAATGGTAATAAAAAAAATTTAAACCTGTGCGTAACTGGTTTCGACATTATTATTTCCAGGTACCCTTGTCATTAATGTATTCATCTATACTATAATATCTTTTGCCTATAATACATTTTGTATTTTAATGCGTCGCTTAAAAGTTTCAATGGGTAACTCGGGTACTAAGTGTTGGTAAAATAGAAATTATTCTGTAATTATTACAATCTGATTTTCATCGGATTTAAAGACCGGACTGACTTGGCTCTGTTTCATTAGATCCGGAACAGTGCCCAAGTCAACACACTTATTAAAGATTAGTGTTAGGTGGGGGCCATGACGTCTATTACATTATTTATAATTAACTGACAATCCCCACAGATCACCAGTATTTTTAACATTTAATGACCGAAAAGTTTTAATTACTTCTAATGCTGTATTATGTTTACATTCAAATAAAATACTACATTCAGTAAAATATTTTCTTAATAGATTAGAAGCTTCTAGCGGCGACGAGTTTAGGGAGTGGGTCAACGTACCAGGTATATTTTGAAAGTAAAATTTCCAAAAGCGGTCGCCACCCCATTACCACATGTGATTTTATTGTTATTTATCACCAATTCAGATTTCAGGTCGCGTAATTCATTCATACCGGCCTCATTACTAGTAACATTCCACGTAGTTTTAATTTTATTATTAGAATTTTGAATTTTTTTCCCTAATATATATTGATTTTGCCTTAATGCAAACTGATTTAAAAATTTTAGAATATGTCTTTACATGATCAAGCAAAGACGAAGCCCTATTGAATTATTTTTCACCATACAATTTATACAAGTTACTTCTGCTTTTAAAAATACCTGTTGTTGCCCAATCACTGAATTTATGTTTTTTACTCACATTTATATATTTAAATTTAAATTTTTTGTTATACTCTGAATCTATGGTATTAAATAGTGCTGTATATGGACCATCGGCATCACTATGTTCCAAGGGTGGGGTTGCGCGGATTCTGGCACAGACTCCAGCTTTAAAGCGCAGTATCTTTTCTTTTGTTATAGGCCTATATTTGACTAACTGTTTCTTTTTATAACAGGCTGTACTTACTGAGATATGTTGTCCACAGTGGTCAGACCTCAATTTGTTAATAACTTCTTAAGTGAATATTTCACAGTTCCAAAAAATATTATCTGTACATGTAGTTGACGTAGCAGATATCCTGGTGGGTTCAGTGAATAGCGGATTTAAATTAAAGCATCTGAACAAATCAATACCGAGAATCATTCCATGAACGAGAATCTTGTTTAATTATATAACTTTTTCTAGTAAGCAAACGTTTCTTTACATTTATGAAATCGTTAAACGATTATTTAGTCACTAACGTTTATGGTGTGACAACATGCCCTAATAGGTACTAGTGAAATGTGTCAAGACAGCTAAATCGTACAATCAGTTTTATAAAATGCTTGCGTATACACAAGTTTCGAATTTAAGAAATTAAATTAAATCCTCCGAGGCATGACCACCTAGCCTGACGAAATATCATCCCTTGCTACAACTGCCGTGGCACAAAATAGTTCGTGGTAATGCACACGACCGTTTAACCTATCCCAAGATTTGTCAAGCCGTATTATCAGTACTAACACGTGTATTAACTATAATCTTGTTGGCGAACGGGCCTCGGCGAAGTTAAGTGAACGATCAACATAGAGGATGTTAAGTATCAAACTACATGACGCCATGTCGACCCGCAGCGGTGTGAGTGGTCACCGTCGCGGTGGGCAGGGTGGCGCCGAACGAGACGTCATTACGGCGGTCAACAAAACATGGATACGCCGCAAGACGCTCTAAACTAGTTTAAACAGTCGAGTAATGTCTCGATGTTGGTGTAATGTGAGCCAATTTATATTTCCGAAGAAACGTCGCCAGATTAAACTATAATTTGATGATGCTTATTAAACTGCAGCCACGTAATTAGCCGTAATCTCGGCGCGGCCAGGGCACGTGCACACCGACGTACTAGTCTACCGACTGCCACTTTACACGTCAATAAGTAATTCAAGATTACAGTTGAATATGGACTTAGTTTTGTTAGTGATAGTTTTTACATTGATCCCTAGCGTCTAAAGTAGGTATCTAAATCATAATGTTGTTAATTAGCCCGCCGAACAAGCTATTAGAAAATACAAAGGACTGTAAAGCTTGTCCGCGTCGGTGATCCACACTGCGTATGATGTGCGAGTCTTCAACAGAAGAGTTGATAGGGTTTTATAAGTTAATGCATTCAACATATTAAAACTTCATCACCACTTACCATCGGTGAGATCGTTGTCAAACATTAACTTATGTAACAAAAAACGGACGCAACGCGATGTTGTTGAATAACTCTATTACTAATCATAATTATTATGTACAATAGAATAAATCGCATAATTTTTTCCTTGCAATGCACGAAGTCGAAACCGATATATGTATATGTTACGTCAGTACGACGATCTCACAGTCGGCGGTTCGTTCTATATTTTTGGACTATGACTATTCAAAAGGCACACGCACACACAGCTCGCAACTCGTTATCAGAACGACGATCTCGGAGCACGGTGTGCGCGAGCCCTGCGATTAGTGCACCATCCCTGCAGCGCTCACTACGGGCTCATTACGGCGCTCGTTCGCATTAGATCCGTTCCGAGTACCATTCGTATTCAATTATGCGCCGCGACAAAAACTAGTCGCGCATTTGAATGAGCGCGTCTTGTTACCCGCGCGTTGTCGCTCGCCCAATTTACAAATAAACGCGGGGAACGTCCGGCCGCGCAAAAACTGACCGCTCGGGCGCTCCTCCCCGTGCATATGAATGGGCCGCTTTTTACAGTCCGTGCGCTCCTAATATGCCGCTCAAATCACGGCCGTGCACCAAATTTTACGGATAAAAACACATTATATTTGTTCCACTACTTACAAAACTAAATTGTATCACGGGTGCAGGAGTTGCCAAAGTAATATGGTAGGTGCAGGGTATTCCGTTAATTACAAAAAGCGCTATTCAGTGAGAAATAGTGGATCTCGATGTTCCAACACTGCTTATAAAACATGATAAAAACAGTTCACGGCTAAGGTCACCGGGAATGTGGTAACTGGGAAATCTTAGTTCCAGCACCGTCCGAATTAAGCTGAGCAATATGTACAGCGCCCTCCGACGGCTGGAGCCCCTCACACTCCCAACTACCGACGATCCCTTCGTGGAAGCTCGTATCGCAACTATTCCCACAGTCCGTATATTCGCCAGCATCATTTTACCGCTCCCGAGCAGCGGCAGCGGCCGGTAGATTATGTAACGAGCCCGGATTCGAGCAGTTTTTGTTGCGCAGCTCGCAGCTCGCAGTTCGCAGTCCGCAGTCCGCAGTCCACAGCTCGCAGCACACAACTACAGATAATCTAGACTCGCGCTGAGAGCCGCCCGCATGCCGACGTCCCTTTATTTCAATATTACGACCGACCCTTAAATTAATGTGAAGAAATCTATAATCTCAATCGGAAACGTCTCTTAAAACCGATCCGAGGGTTCTCTGTGTAATTTCGCACTCGGTCGGAAACCTGTCGTATCCAGAGGGATGTAGATCACGTTCACGATGTTGATATTTAGCGCTGACCGAAGTGTCGTCCTCGCGACGGCCCCCGCAGCACCGACGGCGCGGCGACGGACGGTAATAACGGAATGATGTTGCCGCATTGTATGAAGATGTATGTTGACTTGTTGACTATTGTAAGTTGCCTATAACGTTCCTTTATATGCAATACTTCAACTCTGTCGTTGTCGTTGTAGTATTGCATGTGTCGTTGTTGTTATTATGAACACTGCCGGGAGACATTAATCAATACATGCTCTGTTGTAAAATACAAATATCATTTAACTTCCGTAACTGATTACATTGCTGTAATTACTACGGGCACCTAAATGGTGTACGCTGGCTAAACGTTACAATATTCTTAAATAAATATAATACACTGGAAAAATGTAATTGTAAATGTGTTCCGTTGCGGGTAAATGTTAGTTTTTAATATGTTTAAACATACTTAAATTACCTGCTACAAATTAAACAATTTCGTAAAAACATATTGTTAGCAGAACGGGACTAAATAAATAAAAATAAGAACTTCATTAAGATCACGAGTGTTTTAAATGGTGAAATTTATAAATTACGAAATGGCAAATCAAGCAGACTTTTGTAAATCAATTCTAAACAAATATAAGACGAAACAGAATTGACTATTCAAACGGGCAGAGTTTCCCCTTAACACGTTCACCACAAACATAAGTGTCTCCAGACGAGCACTCGTCGTCTTATATAGGTGCTTGGTGGTAACCGTCCGCCAACCCCTCCTCTTAACGGATGTGACGTCACTTTGCTGCTAACAATATATTATGTATAGGTACTTACTACATGACATGCAAATATTATCTAATATAAATGTTACGAAGCTTCTCGAAGAACAGCCGATAAGAGAAAGTCGGCATGCTTACAAGTTTCTGGAAGGGTGGCTGATCCTCACATTGAAAATCAATGGAGGCAATAAAAGCGAAACCCAGGTAGTAATAAAAACTACCTGGGTCACTTTAGGCCAATCTCGCCTTTATCCCTTATGCAAAAGGGGCGAGATTGGCAAACATTGCCGAAATGGGGTTGTTTACCTGACCCGCTATTGTTATGTTGATTTCCGGGAATTCTTGTTGTTGTCGTTGACTTCCACGAAGGCCGTGGAAGGATCTGGAAGCCCGGAAATCGATATAAATAGCGGGCAGGGTCGGCCACGGGGCATTCGGGTTCTCGAATATGAAGCGAAGTGTTCTCTCCCTACGAAACGAATACCTGCGATCTACGAGTGCAACTGCGATTGTGAAGTGTGTGTGAAGTAAAATAAAGTCTCTGCGGAACTATTATGGCATTTTACGAGCCTCCGGATCCTGACACGTAACATAAATAAAAAAAGAATGAGCATGAGCAAGGCGCACGCGTCGCAGGTTTTCGACAACCTTAGGTACAGATGAGCAGTAAATTCATTGTATACGTGCGGTCACTTTCGAAAACAATGGAGAGCATTGAAAAAATGTTATTTAACCAACATTACGCTTGCTACGTGAGCACGCTGCTCCAGTGGCAGGGTCATGAAGTGCGCCGCAAACACGATGCAGCCAGCCACCGCACCACGACCAGTGTATCGTTCATTACTCTTTACATTTTTCGCACGCTTACTTAATTAAGTGGGCTTATCGCAAACCTTGACCGACATCATAGAGCATACAAGAGGAGCAAATGCGGACTGGTGAGGAAACCCAGCCTAACAGTGCGGTTGCGCGAGACGACTCGCGATGGTATCGCCACCGGTCGACCACACCCGCACCTCCGACCGCACACCGAGGACCACCGTTACTCGTCACGTAAAACCGCAATATACCTACATCGTGTGTACGCATGTATGATTAATGATTAGGTATGTTTTGATAAACCCACTATGTACATATTCCCATAGCAGAGTTGATAGCGATCATTTGTACGTAACTTGGGGACGTGGAATCTACATTCGGACGGAAAGGGGATTTGGATTTGAACGCGTTAAAATACAG
This sequence comes from Megathymus violae, assembly GCA_003671415.1. NCBI lineage: Eukaryota > Metazoa > Arthropoda > Insecta > Lepidoptera > Hesperiidae > Megathymus > Megathymus violae. Next base: position 1,345,118 of record PDGT01000078.1, on the reverse strand, counting down.
CTTATAGGTAAAGGATATTATTGGATACATGAATATATTAATGACAAAGATGCCTGTAAATAATAATGTCGAATCCGGTTCCGCACGGTTTAAACTTTTGCAATTACCATATGTTGTTTAAGAGATGTGCTGAGGAGTTTCTTCCGCCATTTTTTCTCCTCAACATTAAAGCACCTTTTCGAAAAGGTAGTAGAAGCAAAAAATGACGTACATAAGTGTATTTACAGAACACCTATATGGTTAAAAGATTTTGAGTTTGAAGTGGGAGTAGCGATCGTCTATGCAATTGTCAATACAGCCCCGGAACAGATGTTCCCGGAACCCGTAAAGATGTCACTTTCTCAACGCCTTTAGAACGAAACAGAAAGTTGGTTCAGGAACGGAAACACGGGCAGTAGTGGCGTGTCGTCGACAGAGTGCTTTGTACAAATTCAAATATTTACCGCGGAAATAACTTGCAACGACTCACGGCTCATGCTTACGGAGGCGACACAACTAACAGCTCGCTACACACGGCACAAATAAATTACATCTATGTACTGTATGTACTGTGAAGGAAGATAATCACACCTTTAAGTAATAATACAGCTAGATAAAACCATACGAATACGACGTTAAATACGAATATCGTGAGTACCCGTTAAACGTGAACGCGTACAGATAAAACCCGTCTATTCTAACCTAGAGTTCAAAAGCGTTTGACAATTGCACCGGACCTGTTTATTTCGCGTTGGCAATTTTAAAATACTTCATGTAGCTTTATATCGATTATTTCATTGGTCATAAAGTGCGTTACGGTCAGTTTTACGAAGCGTTCCTAATCAATTTGAGCATTCTCAATGTGAGAGTGTCGGGCGCGTGACCGGCGCGCCTTATCGCCAATCGCGTTGCGCGGCCGCCGCCGCCGCCGCCGCGGAACTGCACTAGGGCTCCGGGTGTATTATTTTTTTTAAATACACTACGTAATAAAGATCTCATATATGGACGGAGACATTCAGGAAAGTGTGACACATTAGCAAAATTAGCGATATGCTGCAACAATTATATTTTCTTCCAGATTTTAAAATCAAGATAGAGACTCATTTTAAAAAATATAGACAGCGATCGGTATACCATATGATATTGAATAATATTTTGACATATCAATCAGTTGCAGTACCTAGGTGCAGATGGTGCGTAAAATTGTATATTGTTGTCACATACATTGTTCTTTCCCAAATTCTGTTACAGTTTTGGGAACGTGTATTCTCAAAACATGTATATAGTATGTTTGAAGTCCTTCAAGATGCGTATGTGCCTAAAATATTTTTTGATTTGATGAACATGCAGGATGTAGCACGCTATAACCCTACGTGTGGTGACCCTGGCCGATGGTTGCCGATACGGCGCTGACTTATTGATTCCCGCCTCAATTAAAACCTCCCTTGCACACCGTGCCTTATAAATTCACTCAACCATGGGATCGGTTATTACATTACACATATTATTTATTATATATTTTACTTAAAACCAACGTGTTCCCGTTTGTGAGTGTTGTAACACTTCCGAGGCCTTCAAATCTCAAACCGGCGCACGGATTCTAACTTCATCAATTGCGTCTTTACCTCCGCAGGGATTCCGCACCCGTCGTACATGGTCGTAAAAAGGTATTTCAATTACAGCTAATGAATCAAGCAACCGTATCGATACCACATATCGCCAAACCGCCCTAATTGTGAACGGTGCCAGACGATCGTCGGCCTTAATTCCGTTGGATAAAGCTTTGTGATACACGTGTCGGTAAATGTCACGGCCAAAGGACACTTGTCGATGCGCAAGCGACGCTGGCTATGTACATATTTTCTTGTACGCTGCGGCGCCGATACGATGTAGAAAATCGTGAAACACGAACCATAAATCGAGGATACAAAAAAACTTTATATCCACAAAACCCCTGGTAGCCGTGCGTCGTCTATGAGAAGGTTCCTGGGTCACGTGTGAACGCACAGGTGTATCCTCAAAAAATAGCAGAGAATATTCCAGAGTCGACAAAAATAAATTAAATTATGGGAATATTTTATTCAATACACGGTGTAGATAATTTGTATCAACTATCAACTGTGGCGGAGCCCAGGGATGGGAAAGAATCTAAGAGGAAGGCTCAGGTATATCATGCTCTAAATTAAGATATTTTAAGAGGTTCCTATTTATGTCTGAGATCAAACGACCACCTCAGATCACCCAAATACTCCACACTCGTATATATAATTGATTACAGACGGTCAGCGGCCGTAGCGACGGTTACACCTGCACGTTGCTCTTTAAAATTTTATGACCAAGTCCAGCGATACATCTACGAAGAAAATGCACTTCGGGATAATACTATCACGTTCTGCGTAACAGTAAGAGCAGCCTCGCTTGACGACGTGCGATGCTCGTCGGCGCCGCGTCGTGTCGCCCCCGGAACGGACTAGTTCCGAGTGGTGAGTGTGCATATGCACGAAGTGGCCGCGGACTGGTTTGATTGCAAAGGGCGAACGCCACTTTCACCGTCGTGAGCGCCACCGGTGTGATAGGGCGGAACAAACATTTTTTGCACTTATACTAGTAAGCACATGTCGTGGTGCCGTCGAAGTACCGATTGCTAAAAATACAAATACTTTTATAAAAATAGACATGCTTCGGTTGACTACAAAATTGCATTTCTAAAACACTGCTGACATTAAAACGGTCGGTTCTATCTTGTATCGTTATATTACAGTAACTTTTTAATTTCATCGGGGTACTTTGACACGAGGCCTAATATATAGGCGTATTATATTGTATTTATGCATGGTGCATAAATAGTAACATTTATTTTGGCGGACGAAACCCTGACTGCTAAAAGCGTAGTTGAAACTACAGGTTTTACACATTTATTTTAAAAACCTCTCTCTACCTCTCTCTTTATCTCTTAATCAGATGAACCTATTTGGATTTTTGCGCCAATTAATATTTTTTCGTTTGGAATCAATTGGTAGAAAACATGGAAAAAGTTTACCGCACGACCAATCCAATCCTCGCAACCACTAGACCAATGGAGTTCAGACTCTAATCTATCTACTGGTACGGACTCCCTTTAAATACTTTTTTCTACAGTTTTGAGGACTATCAAAAAGCAGACGGGCCAATTGATGTTAAGCAGTCACCATTGTCGACGTGCAACCCGAAAGGAGTAGCCGATGCCGGCCTCGAAGGAGAGCTCCTTTACCACCTTTATTGAAGAAACCCATGTCACAGCGCTCTCGGAAGACCTGCTAAGGAAGCTCATTCGGCAATTTATACGCATGCGGTAGAAATAATCGCAAAAATTGCACTCTTGAGAATCATCACGAATCCAGGCGACGTTCGTGGAATTTCGGTCTCCATTTAACATCAGGCTAAATAATTCCTCGGAGCACTCACCATTATAAAGTCTATAGAAGATACAGAGGTAGCCAATATCATTCCAAAGATTTAAAGACCTAATCTGTCGATGATTCCCGGATGGATACCCTGTCTTATCATATCAGTTCACGACCCCATAGCCCAGTTCGTAGTGGCCCTGCGTGCCAAGCTATGGGTCCCGGGTTCGATTCCCGGCCGGGGCAGAGAGGAAATACTGACTCTCAAGCGTACAGCCGGAACACGACGAGTAATTTGGCGGGCTTCATAAAAAGATAATAACAGTAATAATAACAACAGTAATAGTACTTAATAACAATATCCGTAATAAGATGATTAATGTTGTGCCAACCCCTTCCACCAAGCAGGGAAGTCAACTTTTGTCGCCTATTACCACACTCTAGTGTACCTGTATGTACCTGTGTGCTTCAGTCATCAACGTACACAAAGCGGGGCGTAAACAGCCCAAAATATTAAAGGAGGCTTTCTTGGACCGCGTAATGTTTACATTTGATAAAAATGCCATTTCGATAATTACTAACCGGATCTTTAATTTTGTTATATTTCGTATACTAAAAGAGAACAACAGACAAATAATATTGAACATATATAACTAAACCTTAATACACGGTAATATATTATTACTATTGGAAAAATAACGATGGCTGACATGAGAGTAATTCAAACCACTCGTGTGGTAGGTTCCAACTAGTACGTGTCGCTATTAGGTAACGGCGGCGCCAGCTCGCGGTTTGCCTGCGACACATACCTACACTATTAATCGTCGTTCGACATCATTATTATATATGTATTTTAAAATAACATTACCACGGGACCGTCCACACGTAACATAAAGTCATAGACGCGTACATCGTCTATATAAATCGATTTTCACTTGAAATATTTATTTGAAGAAATGCATAACAAGTGATCGCATTCGGCGGAGAGATAGCGATCGGGTATAAATATCGCAAACAAATATAGGATTATAAAAAATAAGGCGCGCGGTGCGCGGTGCGCGGTGCGCGGTGCGCGGTGCGCGGCGTGCGGCGTGCGGCGTGCGGCGTGCGTGCGCTCAGCGGGCCGCGACCTGCCGCTAGGTGCGCGCGTCGTCGTCGCTCGATGTCGATAGAGACGCGCATCGACCCGCCGTCTCCGTGACACTTGTATGATCTAGTTAACTGGTCCAGTCGTTTTAGAGGTAGAACATGTTCAGATGCTGCGCATGAACGTTCACAATATGAAGAAAGTTGTCCTCTTACCTAAGTTCTCGGTGAGGACCGTCTTGTAAATGTTAATTCTTAAGATATAAGTACATTATAAACAGTAGTACTAGTAAAATTTACTATGTATAACATAAAGTATGTGCAACGTGTTCATCACCAGGCACAACGTGTAAGCGGTGTTTCGATATGCGAACACCTTCGTAAATTACTTAAACTATTGAATTCAGTTTTCATTTAAGGAACTCGATATTGCACAAATTTGTTTTCAAATCCTGTAGATGTTAGATGTCGGTGACGTGGCGCGACGGTACGAGGTTAACAGTTCGAAGCCGTTTACCTGAAACAATAGTAATTGTCTAAATTTAAACTGGATTCCAGGTGATGAGTATTTATAAAACCATCCATGAATTAGAAAATTATCTAAATGCAGAGGCAAACCTTTAATTTTACCGATAGTTACTGTTATTAGTGCTCTGAACATGGGAAAATATGTTGAATAATCCTTTTGTTACAGAACAATGGAACGTGGCAGTATATTTTTTTCAATTCAATTTTCTGATTCCTTCCAACCGTTTTACAACTTTTTTTTCTCGGCGCGTGATTAAATGTCGTGTAATTAAGCTTAAAGACGGACACGTTTATACATTTACACACCGACGCTAAATGGTTTATTTTTCATAGTTATATTAACATAGATAAATAAAGTACCAGAATATAATGTAATTAAATGTATATTAGATGTTCAAAGGGCCGATGCGCCGACATCGATGAGGCGACCGACAGCGCACGCGGCAGCACTAGACACGGAACGACGCAGACCAAAAAACTTTGGCTCCAGCGCCAATTACAGTAGCAACTAGTTTTTCAATCGCGAGAACTTTCTTCGATCTCCATATTCATACAAAGAAAGGGTGAAATTATATACCATGAATATGGTAATGAGCGACTAGTAAATGTTAAAGTTGAATAACACGACGAGAGCGTAAGCGCTGGGAACCACTGGCCGTCCGTTCGTGACTAGTGCACCTACTACGAGTAAGTAACCTAGTACTAGTTTATTGTGATATTGTTTAGTACAGTTCCGACGTTTCACAACGTACTGGTATGACGCCCTGTTGTGTTGTTATTTCCACGCCACCGTTCCCAGCTCGTACGCCGCATGGAACAACCAACAAACTAACGGCGTTAGATACCGTCCGGTAGGTTACTTACGGCTCGGCTAACTAAGAGTATCCCCCTCTTGTTACCGTCAACTGCGTCGGAAGCATGTACAACTTGTGAATTCATCAGCTGTTGCTATAATACTTAATTGACGACCCCACAGTCCAGTTGGTAGTGATCCCGCCTGCCGACCGCGAGATCCCGGGTTCGATTCCCGTTTGATCTCGGGTCATGGATGTTTGTGATGTCATGTTTGTGTATGTGCATGCCACCCTCAACACAAGGAATCCTTGTGCGGGGGTGTGAGGGTGTTAACGTTTATGATTAATATTATTAATACTATTGAATCATTACGTTTTGAAAGTCATTTTATGAAGATAAATGCCTAAAATTACTGTTTGAAAAACTGCGAAGATACAAGGATAATAATGGTGTCCAGAACACTAGAGCCTCTGTTTTCCGCCTCAAATATCCTGGAATTTGAACGGCAGCTTTCCGAGCCAGTTTCAAATACAGCGCTACGAACTGCTGATAAATATCTCGCCTTCCATTTGTAATCTCAAAACTATAAAGAGTTATAAAACCTATCTAATCAATTCCCACAAAGTAGTTGAGTAAGACGGACACACACACAAATGCAACATAATTACGTCAGGGAATTGCTGGGAACAGAGGCAAATACCTACAGCTTTATTGATAAACCACTGATAATCATCACATTTATACAATCAACTTATACTATAATGTTTGTTGTGCAGGATGGATGCATGCTATAGGAGGCTTGCTCTCTCATTGTTTCCTTTGTCTGCTTTATGTTTTTATTACAATTATTATTATGCCGATCGATGTGTCCGAACCGTGCGGATACATAAGGTTTGCACTGAAAACCAGTAGTTATGGCTCCTCACCGCTCCATGACACAAGCTGAGTGTGATCCTTTGTCGTCATTAATATACTCGTAGGTACATCCATCTTGAGTTACTCTTAAACTACTGTTAATAATTACAGATATAAACGTTTGATTTCTTTGTAATAATTATTGTAATTGATTATTTCTATAATTAAAACGTAATAATAACTCATGTTGTTCCCACAACTGTATAGTTAAAAATTACTGGTGAATAATTCTGCCAGGTGCCTCTAGAATTCCGATGCACTCCAAAACACTTGTTGTGTGTGTAACACTGTTCGTTATGTACCAGCGAGATCATCCAAGTAGCAGTAATAAGCGGCCTGCAGCAACAAACTTTCCTTGTATTTCTTCTGATCTCGTTCAGAGTCGGTAGGCTGGAGGGGGAAAGGTCAAGTAATGATACATTCGCAGGCCGAACTGAGGTGCGAGGTAATAATGAGTTATGTACGTGATCCAATTATTTGGGCGCGCACTCATTACGCGCTAAGTGTGAAATATGGCCGGCTTTATTACTACCATCGCTGGGCGGGAGGGAAGCCTCATCCCCGCTCCGCATCACCACCCCACTCCGCTCCACCTACCATCTGCAACGCTGCAACTGTGCTCCATTAAATCATAGTAATGTAAGGTGCGGGACCGACGGATCGCGAGAGCAGTTCAAATACCTTACATCCCTCTACAGGAGTCGTTATAAGTTTGGTAAATCGGTAGTTGGTGCCAGAACACCGAGCCAGAGCCGGACCGGTGTGAATAATCCTAACCTACATAAGTAAGAGATTGCAAAGTCAGTAGTTTTTACATTTACAATGAAGCGTATGATTCCAGACCGTTGTATGTTGTATGCCTACAAAAGAGGTATTTTAAATATTCTGATGTCACGTATGTGTATTTCCACCCCACCCACAACACAGGGCATCCTAGTGCGGGAGTGTGTAATTTTATTTTGTATGGTTTTGAATTGAGAAGTAAAATTTACTTAAAGTTGAAAACAAAGCTGGACCATAACATGATGATCGCCAGTGGACACAGGCAACCCGGTGTCCCAAGTTCGATTCCCGGCCGGGGCAGAGATCTATTTGACAGATAAATATTTGTTCTCGGGTCTTGGGCATTTTTGATGTATTAATTTGTGTACGTCCATGCCACCCACAACAGGGAGTCCTAGTGCGGGGGTGTGAATTTTTATTTATTTATTTTCAACTTCACTGTATGATTCTGCATATCTAATAAAATGATTCACTTCTTTGTAATAACTAATTAGCCAAAATTTGGAAAGAAGTACGAAACAGAGATTTACGGTTTACAGGAAAGCTAACAGCGTATGAAGTTCTTCCACAAGCAGCGCACCGACACATCCTGATAATTAATAACCCTCGTTCGGCTCCTCTAGCGGACAGGTGGGATAGCGACGCGCGCCCGGGACCCCTCGTAAAGGGTTGCGGTACAATTCAATTAAGATAATTTCCTTATTAGCGATCGATAGGCCGCGCCGCCGTCACCTTAAATGGAATAAACGTGACGTCTTAATCACCACAGTCGGTAACAACTACAGCAGCTGGGGTGCAGCGGGGTGGCTCGGCTGGAGTTATTCCATTAATTAAATGTGTGTCCCGCGACACCCGCGCCTCCTCTTGCGCAGTTCAGCTACCGGCAGAGATAACGTTTGTTTGTTTATTTTATTACCGTGGGGCGGCGGCGCTTCAGTGGTGAAGTGACAATTGCAAGCATAGACATCGGCGTCGCCATTGCGTCGTGATACGGCCCGTTTCAGCATTTTAACTACAGGTGTTTGATACATCGGCCACATCATGAAATTCTTTCCCCGGCGTATACTGTCAACTCTAGAAAGATGTTGTACATTTGGTGCGAGTCAGTTACCTGTCGATGTACTATCATCCTACCGCTCTCGAAAAAATCCATAATAATATTATAAATATCGAAGTTAGGCGTCGACATAATGAAATACGAGACACTGGCGG